>CAXITT010000988.1:149631-173313 GCA_964033795.1 Lymnaea stagnalis
TTTTTTTTTATTTTTTTTTCTTTTTTTTTCCCCTTTCTTTCTTCTCTTTTTTTTTTTTAATGGCGTCCCCACCACCCCCGCCCCTTCCCTTTCCACCCTCCCCCCCCCCGGCTGATCATTGATTTGTATCAATTTTTTTTTAAAATCGTTAACAAGCTTCCACAGGCCGTTGGATTAAATTTATTTATTATAACAAATGATCGCACCTTGCTACCCCAACACTTTTTAAACAAAATCAATTAATACCTGGTGTGTGTGTCTGTGCGTGTTTGTGTGTGTGCGTGTAAGCAAAGTTTCTTTTTTGTGTTGTTAGTTTTATTTCTTGTTGTTGTTGTTGGTGTGTGCGCGTGTGTGTGTGTGTTCAGTGCAGTTTATTGTGGCAAATCTCATTGGGCTAATTTTTCAAACACCATAAATAATCAGTCTTTTAATCCCAAATAAAAGGTAAAAGTAACAATTTCCATTTTGCAAATTTTCCTCCAGTGATGCAGAAAAAAAAGATAAATAAAGGATTAAAAAAAAAATTGTGACGTCGATAATTCTAAGGCCAAAGTCCATTCAACGGCTTCTGGCTATTACAACAATTACAACAATGACAACAATCACAATTACAACATTGACAACAATTACCACAAGCAACAACTCGACATTTGCTATAAATTCGAACGCCGTCGTCAAGTCTAAGTACGTGTCTCGGTCGGACACAAGGGGAGGTCATAAATTTAGTTTCCATTGTTGAAGAGAGAGAGAGAGAGTGACCTGTCTCTCTCCCTTGTCATTAACGTTAGATTGATAGGACCCGAAGAGTTTATTTTTAGTACTGATTTGTAGACCAGTGTAAAACAAAACTGAACTACATTCAAGGGATAGACGCAGTGGCGTAGCTACAGTTAGTGCCGCCAGGGACGTGGTCGAAATTTCACGCAACCCCCCCCCCCCAAAAAAAACAAAAAAACAAAAAAACAACAAACAACTATGAAGTTCCCGCAAATTCCGCCCCACCACGCATAAAAAAGGGGCCACGGGGGGGGGGGGGGCAGATAATATAAGGTGTGTTGAATGTTATCTCGGGGTTAATTCAAATGTATGGTGTGTTGAATGTTATCTCGGGGTTAATTCAGATGTATGGTGTGGTGAATGTTATCTCGGGGTTAATTCAGATGTATGGTGTGGTGAATGTTATCTTGGGGTTAATTCAGATATATGGTGTGGTGAATGTTATCTCGGGGTTAATTCAGATATATGGTGTGGTGAATGTTATCTTGGGGTTGATTCAGATATATGGTGGGGTGAATGTTATCTCGGGGTTAATTCAGATATATGGTCTGGTGAATGTTATCTCGGGGTTAATTCAGATATATGGTCTGGTGAATGTTATCTTGGGATTAATTCAGATATATGGTGTGGTGAATGTTATCTCGGGGTTAATTCAGATATATGGTGTGGTGAATGTTATCTTGGGGTTGATTCAGATATATGGTGGGGTGAATGTTATCTCGGGGTTAATTCAGACATATGGTCTGGTGAATGTTATCTCGGGGTTAATTCAGATATATGGTCTGGTGAATGTTATCTTGGGGTTAATTCAGATATATGGTGTGGTGAATGTTATCTCGGGGTTAATTCAGATATATGGTGTGGTGAATGTTATCTCGGGGTTAATTCAGATATATGGTGTGGTGAATGTTATCTTGGGGTTAATTCAGATATATGGTGTTGTGAATGTTATCTCGTGGTTAATTCAGATATATGGTGTGGTAAATGTTATCTCGGGGTTAATTCAGATATATGGTGTGGTAAATGTTATATCGGGGTTAATTCAGATATATGGTGTGGTGAATGTTATCTTGGGGTTAATTCAGATATATGGTGTGGTGAATGTTATCTCGGGATTAATTCAGATATATGGTGTGATGAATGTTATCTTGGGGTTTTATTCAGATATATGGTGGGGTGAATGTTATCTCGGGGTTAATTCAGATATATGGTCTGGTGAATGTTATCTCGGGGTTAATTCAGATTTATGGTGTTTTGAATGTTATCTTGGGGTTAATTCAGATATATGGTGTGGTGAATGTTATCTCGGGGTTAATTCAGATATATGGTGTGGTGAATGTTATCTTGGGTTAATTCAGATATATGGTGTGGTGAATGTTATCTTGGGGTTAATTCAGATATGTGGTGTGGTGAATGTTATCTCGGGGTTAATTCAGATATATGGTGTGGTGAATGTTATCTCGGGGTTAATTCAGATATGTGGTGTGGTGAATGTTATCTTGGGGTTAATTCAGATATATGGTGTGGTGAATGTTGTCTTGGGGTTAATTCAGATATATGGTGTGGTAAATGTTATATCGGGGTTAATTCAGATGTGTGGTGTGGTGAATGTTATCTCGGGGTTAATTCAGATTTATGGTGTGGTAAATGTTATCTCGGGGTTAATTCAGATATATGGTGTGGTAAATGTTATCTCGGGGTTAATTCAGATATATGGTGTGGTGAATGTTATCGCGGGGTTAATTCAGATATATGGTGTGGTGAATGTTATCTTGGGGTTAATTCAGATATATGGTGTGGTGAATGTTATCTCGGGGTTAATTCAGATATATGGTGTGGTAAATGTTATCTCGGGGTTAATTCAGATATATGGTGTGGTAAATGTTATATCGGGCTTAATTCAGATATGTGGTGAGGTGAATGTTATCTTGGGGTTAATTCAGATTTATGGTTTGGTAAATGTTATCTCGGGGTTAATTCAGATATATGGTGTGGTGAATGTTATCTTGGGGTTGATTCAGATATATGGTGGGGTGAATGTTATCTCGGAGTTAATTCAGATATATGGTCTGGTGAATGTTATCTCGGGGTTAATTCAGATATGTGGTCTGGTGAATGTTATCTTGGGGTTAATTCAGATATATGGTGAGGTGAATGTTATCTCGGGGTTAATTCAGATATGTGGTGTGGTGAATGTTATCTCGGGGTTAATTCAGATATATGGTGTAGTAAATGTTATCTCGGGGTTAATTCAGATATATGGTGTGATGAATGTTATCTCGGGGTTAATTCAGATTTATGGTGTTTTGAATGTTATCTTGGGGTTGATTCAGATATATGGTGTGGTGAATGTTATCTTGGGGTTAATTCAGATATATGGTGTGTTGAATGTTATCTTGGGGTTAATTCAGATATATGGTGTTGTGAATGTTATCTTGGGGTTAATTCAGATATTTGGTGTGGTAAATCTTATCTTGGGGTTAATTCAGATACATGGTGTGGTGAATGTTATCTCGGGATTAATTCAGATATATGATGTGGTGAATGTTATCTCGGGGTTAATTCAGATATATGGTGTGGTGAATGTTATCTCGGGGTTAATTCAGATATATGGTGTGGTGAATGTTATCTTGGGGTTAATTCAGATATATGGTGTGGTGAATGTTATCTCGGGGTTTATTCAGATATATGGTCTGGTGAATGTTATCTCGGGGTTAATTCAGATATATGGTGAGGTGAATGTTATCTTGGGGTTAATTCAGATATGTGGTGTGGTGAATGTTATCTCGGGGTTAATTCAGATATATGGTGTGGTGAATGTTATCTCGGGGTTAATTCAGATATGTGGTGTGGTGAATGTTATCTTGGGGTTAATTCAGATATATGGTGTGGTGAATGTTGTCTTGGGGTTAATTCAGATATAAGGTGTGGTAAATGTTATATCGGGGTTAATTCAGATGTGTTGTGTGGTGAATGTTATCTCGGGGTTAATTCAGATTTATTATGTTTTGAATGTTATCTTGGGGTTGATTCAGATATATGGTGTGGTGAATGCTATCTTGGGGTTAATTCAGATATGTGGTGTGTTGAATGTTATCTTGGTGTTAATTCAGATATATGGTGTGGTGAATGTTATCTCGGGGTTAATTCAGATATATGGTGTGGTGAATGTTATCTCGGGGTTAATTCAGATTTTTTTACATCGTTATTCCTGTCAAAATCCCAATTTCTTGTTAATAATACCAGAGGCGAAGTTGTTAAACTAATAGTAACTATTTTATTACACACGTACAGTGCCATTCGCCATAAAAAATAAAACTCACAAAAGTAAATCTGAAAACACTCGGAACGTATCACACGTACTTCACTACCAGCTTCTCGATAATCTTCTTTACTTGATAAAGTGTTAACACACTAGAAATCTTCATTTAAAAACATAAACGATATCTGTTCAACGATATCTTCTCAAATACATTTCTTGATTCAAACAGCCGTTTTAGTCAACTTCCATCTTGTTTCACCCTCTGCTCTCATTCTCTATTTGGCCAGTTTCTGTCAAGTCCCAATACTCTGTATATTATATAAGTAATAACTCCCATATTACTTTTCTCCCATTGTGTTCATATTCATATCGGTGACAATTCCTTTACATTTATTTTTAAAAAAATTTATTCTCTTTTATCGTCTCATTTTTTGGTAATATTATCGTGTATTCATTGGGTTTTTGCATCGGTTGGGCACTGGCTTAAAATGAAATGAAACGAATGAGAGTTTAAATTATTACAACTATCAAAGCTGCTTTAATCATTTTTTTTTAAAATGTTGAAACCTTCCCAAATGTAAGCCTAATCGATGCATTTCGACTTATGATTAGTCTCCAAATCACTTTGAAATGTTCTTATTCCCCAGAACAACTGACCACTCATCAGCGAGGAGCCATCATGTTGCTACCACTTCCCGTCCTGTTGGTGTCCGTATTTGTATGTGTCAACACGATCAAAATCAATCCAGTGCTGTTTGAGTAAGTAGGCACACAGAGATGTTTGAGTTAGCAAGGTGCAGTGTTCCCTGCGTCACTTTAAGTAGGCACACAGAGATGTTTGAGTTAGCCAGGTGCTGTGTTCACTGCCTCACTGTAAGTAGGCACACAGAGATGTTTGAGTTAGCCAGGTGCTGTGTTCACTGCCTCACTGTAAGTAGGCACACAGAGATGTTTGAGCTAGCCAGGTGTTGTGTTCACTGCCTCAGTGTAAGTAGGCACACAGAGATGTTTGAGTTAGCCAGGTGTTGTGTTCACTGCGTCACTGTAAGTAGGCACACAGAGATGTTTGAGTTAGCCAGGTGCTGTGTTCACTGCGTCACTGTAAGTAGGCACACAGAGATGTTTGAGTTAGCCAGGTGCTGTGTTCACTGCCTCACTGTAAGTAGGCACACAGAGATGTTTGAGTTAGCCAGGTGTTGTGTTCACTGCGTCACTGTAAGTAGGCACACAGAGATGTTTGAGTTAGCCAGGTGCTGTGTTCACTGCTTCACTGTAAGTAGGCACACAGAGATGTTTGAGTTAGCCAGGTGTTGTGTTCACTGCGTCACTGTAAGTAGGCACACAGAGATGTTTGAGTTAGCCAGGTGCTGTGTTCACTGCGTCAGTGTAAGTAGGCACACAGAGATGTTTGAGTTAGCCAGGTGCTGTGTTCACTGCCTCACTGTAAGTAGGCACACAGATATGTTTGAGTTAGCCAGGTGTTGTGTTCACTGCGTCAATGTAAGTAGGCACACAGATATGTTTGAGTTAGCCAGGTGCTGATAGTTGAATATGTCATTGTAAGTAAGCACACAGGTGCTGATAGCTCACTGTAAGTAGGCACACAGACATGTTTGAGTTAGCCATTTGCTGCGTTCACTGCGTCACTGTAAGTAGGCCCACAGAGATGTTTGAGTTAGTCAAGTGCTGATAGATGACTATGTCATTGTAAGTAGGCACACAGGTGCTGATAGCTCACTGTAAATAGACCCACAGAGATGTTTGAGATAGCCATGTGCTGATTGTTAACTATGTCATTGTAAGAAGGCACATATATGTCTGAGTGAGACAGGTGCTGATAGCTCACTGTGTCACTGTAAGCAGGTGCTTAGATGTTTGAGCTCGACAGGTGGTGATAGGTCAGTGTCACTGTAAGCAGGCGCACAGATGTTTTAGCGCGACAGGTCAGTGTCACTGTTTAGCAGGCGCACAGCTGTTTGAGCTAGACATGATCTGATAGTTCACTGTGTCATTAATTCATTTGATAATAAATTTACATAAAAATAAAATAAAATAAACCAATGCATCATACTTACCTGCAGTAGATTAATATATGTGGATCCTTACAATTAATGTTAAATCCTTGCGTCTTTTTGTTTCTACGAGGAATATAAAAAGTACTTTCGTTATGAAAGTAACTGTGTTAATGCTCGCAGTGAGGCGTTAGGTACGCAAGAAATATCGATAATTTGACGTTTCTTTTGATTCACCAGCTGAGTGTGTCCGGGGGGGGGGGAGAGGGATAGGGTCTTCTGATTGCGATACAGCTGATTCTCTTTAAAAACGCCCCCTCCCATTCTTCGTAGTTTTACCAGAGACATTTTCCTGTGAAATTACACCATCGCCCCCCGACCATTACTCCGCTTTTCCAAGTAAGCCCCGAGTCAAGCTTATCAACTTGAAACATCGCCTCTCCTAAACTCGATATGGTTCTGTGCTTAGCCAGGTGGGGAAAAAAAACCCACCAAAAGTCTTTGTACGTTCTTTTTTTTTTTGGTTTTAAATCATCGTATTTAATTTGTTTGCATTGTAAACTTCCGCCGATACAGGTTTGGAGGGACGCCGCCCAATCTCACAGGACCTCTAGAGAAAAACTACGCACTAACACACGCAGAGCGATTCAAGAGCAATGAGCTCAAGGGACCGGAGTCATTTGTCTACTACAAAGGTGGGTAAAAAAAAATATTATTCTCTCAGAAATCCTGGTTATCATTTGATTTATGGCGCGGAGAGCTGTCGATGACCCGATGCTGATAGGTGCACGATAGGATGCTATATGTGATGGCTGGCCGAGCGGTCTAAAAGTGTGTCAGTCCCCCAAGATTGTGGACTGGTTTTTAAACCCCCAGCAAGAGCTTAGACCAGCAAAAAAAAAAAAAAAAAAAATCTTCCGATCTGATGCTATATGTGATGGCTGGCCGAGCGGTCTAAAAGTGTGTCAGTCCCCCAAGATTGTGGACTGGTTTTTAAACCCCCAGCAAGAGCTTAGACCAGCAAAAAAAAAAAAAAAAGAACACCAGTGCCCCAGGCGGATGGGACTCGTTAAAAGCTTGGACGGCACCTCATCTAAGAGAAGGCGAACTCCAAAATTAAACCTGGAGATGGAGTCCCGTAGGCGGTATGGTACTGACACAAATGAAAATTCCAACAACTCCTGCGACGTGGAACGAATAAAGAGCGCAGTGCCACACTTACACACACAAACAAACACACACAGACACTGCTGTTCGTCCACATGCACCCTGGTAGTCGTGTTGACTTAAGTCTTGCCATTGGTCCAAATAGGCAAGGGTCAGAGGGCGTGAGCCTGACGAGCACTGCCCCCTCACTTTAAACAAAAATGCAGCTCAAGTCATTGCGACTGCTCAAGTCGAAATTTGCCTTCGTCATCTTCGCGTGAGAAGGGCGAAAAATAATTGCATTTAGCGTATTCTCTGACACCTAGACTATACACAACAATACAAATTATGTCACTTTCATAACAACTTTAAATTCATGGGGGGGGGGGGGCTACGCAGTTCTGCTTTAGTTGCACTTCATATCTATATACAAATCAACTCTGGGTGGCCATATGATTCTATATGAAATGGTTTAAAAATAAGACTGTATTAGGTCTCCTCGGGATCTTACAGTGCAGAATGAAAAACAAATTGTTGGTGTCGAAAGCTCAAGACAAAGGAAATAAGTTAAAATCTCTAGGTCAATGGACAAGTGTCATCTCGCTTGATTCTGGGATTGGAAATTATTTTTTTTAAAATCAGATTTGATGTTTCTTTTGTAGAAAATTTTAAAATGCATGCAATATTACATCTTTCATCTTTACATCTAAAAAAAAAAAAAAAAAAATACAGATTGTTTTTATGCATCGACTTGAGTTGTGTATTTATTTCATCAATGTATGCTATTCATGTTTAAAAAAATGTATTTATTGAATGCAAGTGACGATCTCTATCTGCAGGACACGTTTACACAGGACTATCTGACGGCCGTGTGGTGGACATCTCGGACTGTGGAGTGAAAACTGTTGTTACGATGGCCTCACCAAAATGCAGTGAGTGATTGTGTCTGCAAATCTTTTTCTTTCTTTAAAAAAGAAAAAAAAAATCTTTCTGCTCATTTGCTATCACCTGATGAAATTGCCAGGCAAAAATAACAGCTAGAGCAGCGGTTCTAAACTTGTGGGTCGCGACCACTTTGAAATGGGGGGAGGGGGGGGTCGAACGACCCTCACGCAGGGTTCGCCTAAGACCATTGGAAAACAAATATGTATGAAGTAGTTATACAAATAATTGTATGGTTGGGAGGGGGGGGGTCACCACAACATGAGGAACTGTATTAAAGTGTCACGGCATTAGGAAGGTTGAGAACCACTGAGCTAGAGGTATCTTCTAATCAGGAAGTGTTAATTTGAGTGGTTTGGTGAAGATAAAGCCCCTACTAGCTATGTAACAGTAGCTCATCATAAAAAAAAATAGTTTTAAGATTGAAACAAGGCGTCGTTATTTTCACTGTTAAAACCTGTCATCTGTTCAGCCAGGATTATTCGTATATCACGATAGGAAATGCCTCAAATAGGCTTTGATTGTTGAACTAGATATTTGAATAGTATCTAAAATTGAAGTGTTGAATTGAATACACCATATCATATAATAATAAATAGTTGCATTAAATCATTGCTTGATTTTTTAATAATTATTTTTAAACAACATAACACAAACAAAAATAAGAAGAGTTGAAATAATAATAACAGTATGGCTAAAATAATACTACTATCCCAATTATAATAATATTAACAATAATCATAATAATCATTAAAAAAAAAATAATAGGCGATTACAAGATGATATGTTTCGCAATAAGCCGCACATGTAGAAATGGGGTAATCCCAGTGGGCTTAAGTCAATTTATTTGCGCTTATAGTTTTAGCGTCCTTCTGTCATCAGATTCACCTTCTGTGACCGGCTTTTATGATCATACGAGAGGTGACCCGTCAAAAGTGACAGACTTGGATGATTTGTCTGACAAATCATGAAGTTTTTTTGCATAACAGATGTTTTTATTGTAAGAATGGAAACCTTTTTCTTTAAATCAAAACTACGCCTAGACCAGATATCGAACTGAGTCTCGAACACGTGACATTTAGGTATGCTACCAACGGGTTACGCTTCGCGACAAGTCATAATTTTACATATTATATTTACAAATATAATTATGTTTCATTAGATTTAACTTGAAATGTCAGGAGTTGCATTTGACCCTAGTAAAGGAAGCTCGATCATAAATTCAGAATGTAGAACTTTCACTCATAGCCCTTACACCGGGCAATATTATATCTAAACTATGATAAAGGAGAAGTGTGATTACACATGATATAATTGTTACTCACCAAGGAACGGTTCTATTTTCGTTTTTAAAAAACTTTCAAGGCATACATATTGATATGTATAGAACTTATCATGATGCGACCTTCATCAAATTCTTAACTTGGCAAAAAGAGATATTCCGAATTCACTGAATCAATATCCACTATTTCCTTTCAATGATTAGCTGGTGAGGCCCAGTGTGGCAGACCCCTTGGATTGCGGATGGACAGCAGAGGACGACTCATAATTGCAGACTCGGCCAAAGGAATCTTTCGAGTCAATGTTACCACCGGTAAAATTTGTGATCTGGAGGGGGGGGGGGGCAAATGTCGTGTATAGACCCAGGGACCCGATATTTCATCCGTTCCCGCTGTATATCTATTTCCACATCAATTTGAAAAAATACAAAATTTCACATTAAAAAAAAATAATAAAAATAATAATGCTATAAAATTATAGAAGTTTTTCCACTGTATTTGCGTAAAATCTTGATGAACAAATGCTTTATTTTCTTTTATGTAAGTGTTATGCACAGATTTTGTTAAATCCATAAGGATTTTCGTACTTATAATTCAAGGGTGAGACTTTAAAGGCTTTCGTAAGTGTGCCAATTAAAAACACTACAATTATCTGTGTATTCAGGGCAGATGGAAACGCTCTACTCCTCTGACGTGCCAATCAACGGCAAGCGGTGCAAGTTCATCAATGACGTCGTCGTTGCTAGGGACGGCACCATATTGTTTACAGACTCCAGCGCGAAATGGACAAGGAAAGAGTTTTTGTACGTCATACTTGAGGGGGAGGCAACCGGGCGGTACGTATGAACTAATCACCGTTTCGACAATCCTCTATAGAACCGTAATTCTAAAGTATACAACACTGCAATGGAGAATAAATTTTTCCCATACTCTGTTTCTACACTGGCACTAATTCTTTTTTTCATCTATTTCGTCCGATTTTAATAGCTCACAACAATTGTGTACTTTTTTACTCCGCCATTCACTGTTTCTTATTCCTTTTTTCAACGTTTTCAACCTGAACACTTTGTCAACCTTTCCACTTGTCACGGACAACTATATATATATATATAGATATATATAGATATATCTATATCTATATATCTATATGTATGTCATATAAAATATACCGGTATCTTTGTTCCAGCCTTCTAGCATACAGCGACAAGTCCAACAAGACGATCGTTGTCCTAGACAATCTGGCATTTCCCAACGGACTTGAATTTGGACCACAGGATGAATTCCTGCTCATCTCAGAAACTGGTCGAGCAAGAATTCGAAAGTAAGGCGGGGAAAAAAATTCAGTCGTTTTATATTTGAACATACGGCAAATACAATGTTTTTTTTTGATATAAGGAAAATTGAACCGTTCAAAACAGGTGTCCTAAAACTTTTCAACAGGGGCCAGATCTGTATCCTCAGATACTGTCGGGTGCCAGGATATATTTTGAATGAAATGTATGCAAATAGCATGTATCTTATTCAAAGTGGAACACAAAAACCTGACAAAAGCAATAAAATGTTGTGAAGTAAAATTGTGATCAACATGAAATTGATAGTGTTTCAAAGGGAAGTTAGATTAATGGGATGGCTATCGTCCGGTTCCATATTTGTCACTGCTACCCAGATAACTTTACGGGGGCCAGGCGGGCCAGGTTAAACACCCATGGTGGACCGGAGCTTGCCCGCGGGCCGCAGTTTGAGGACCCCTGATCAAACTATATACTCAAGCCATAGCAATATACTCAAACGAACCTGGAAACCCAAGCAGACTTTGATCACCTG
Organism: Lymnaea stagnalis; assembly: GCA_964033795.1. Lineage (NCBI taxonomy): Eukaryota > Metazoa > Mollusca > Gastropoda > Lymnaeidae > Lymnaea > Lymnaea stagnalis. The sequence goes on from CAXITT010000988.1 coordinate 160,875, forward strand.
TTTATACTGTCGTCTGCATTTTCCTTTTTTAAAGCAGTGGCCCACAAGATTTTTAACAGCAGTTCAAATGTAGAATGACAACAACTAAATAATGACTTACATTGAATGCTCAACACATACCTCGTTGATATATTAATAATAAATAATAATAAAGTGTATTTCAAAAACACGCTTCATCCCTAAAGGCTCGAAGCGCGGTAAAAGAGTTAAAAAAAACAAAACAAACAAACTATAATTTACCACATTTAAAACAAACGCAACACTACAAAAACTAATTACAAGCATACAATTAGACATGTGTTTATTATTGTAATATATCCTGGAGCATATATACTAAAATTGTCTTGTAAAAATTTTAGGCTTTGAGAACCTCTGTCCCCAAAACATCATCCTGGAAACACGTGACATGGCTTTGGAACCTCAGTATTATGTTTTTAACGCATTTGACACAATAAGTTTAAAACCAATGTTTCTATGAATTAATCATACAACACAGGTATACCAAACTTGTCATTATTTTCCCCACACACCCAGGTTGAATCTCAAACCTGGGAAGTCGTGGCTGCAGTTGACGACGTTTGCCGACAATCTCCCGGGGCTCCCCGACAACATCCGCGCGTCTGGCCGCAACACGTTCTGGGTGGCCATGTCCCAGGCCCGCCACACCAACATGACGTCGATGGTGGATGAGTATGCCAGTCAGCCACAGATGAGGGAAATGGTGGCCACGGTGAGTACCGCTTGGGGAAATTCTTGGTCTGAGAAAGTACATTCCATGACCATTGTTTTATTTTTAAATAAAAACAAAACAGTGGTATTTGTTGAAGACTCAACAACCCAGTCTAACCAAATGTTGGCATTCATCCAGCGTCTTCTTAGAACAAGCACGTTCACAGTTCACCTCCTGGATTACACGTGATTACCTAAACACACATTATTGCAATGATCATAGAGGAATAATGTTTTCTCAGGGATTATGGCACTTCAATGGTGTGGTACTCTACTGGCTCGATGGGAATAAAATCAAAACTTCTGAATAAAGAGATATAAGATAAGATAAGATTCTTTTATTGATCCAAATGAATGGAAATGTTTTTGATTGCATTATACATTTTCAGCTAAAAAATAAAACAATTTGAACACAAGACATTTATAATAAATTATTTCAAACAGCCGTTCAGTGAGTTCTCTTAGCAAAATCGGGGACTTATTAGATCTCATTCAGATGTGTGACTTCAGAGGAAGCATGCCGGTAAATTCGTACAGATTGGGGAACAAACGAATTTTTATATCTGTCAGTTCTCGCCCTGATGGAAAGAATTCGTCCCGAACGGCCCGATCCTAAGGATACATCCCACCCTCTTCATCACAGATACTTGCAAAAATGTGTTTAGTTTTTCAAAAACATCTTTCTTCAAATAGTTCTTCAAGTGAAGGATGTTTAGTTTGTGTTATGTTCCTAGCTTTCTTGATTATTCGGTTTATGCGGTGTTTAATATCAGAAGTTGAATTCCCACACCAGCAGGCAATACTGAAATTAAGTAGGCTTCCAATTGTTGCACTGTAGAATGAGTTAACGACTTGCTTGTTTACACCGAAATTGTACAGTTTTTTTTAGGTAGAACAGTCTTTGGTTGAATTTCTTATACATGTTTCTTATTTGGCCGTGCTCATGCCATGTTAGCTTATTATTAATGGTGACACCTAAGTACTTGTATGCCTCCACTTTCTCCACATTTTGATTTTTTATGTTGAGATCTGCAATCTGGTGTTTCCCCCTCTTGAAATCAACAACCATTCCTTTAGCTTTTGAGACATTCAACTGGAGAAAATTTTCATCGCACCAATAGATAAAGCTCGTAACTAAGTTGCGGTATATGCCTTCTCCTTCAGATATTAAACCAACGATGGTGGTATCATCAGCAAATTTTAAGATTGGAACGGTGTCGCTTGAGCTTTGAATATCATTTGTATATATGGTATACAGAACAGGAGAGAGAACGCAGCCTTGTGGTGCCCCCCTGCTTATTTCTCTGGTTAGAGATACTTGGTTATTTACTTTGACATATTGTGGTCGATTTGTTAAAAAGTTCAGTATCCAAGCCTGAATATTTAAATTGACACCGCTTAATTTGTCTGGTCCCAAGGCTTTAGCTGCGTCCACTTGGTTAAATAATGACATCACTTTCTGATCGGTGAACAATAAAGTGCCATCCTGTGTACTACTGCCATCTTGAAATGAATTCATCATCTCATTGTGAACTCCTCCAAAGTCCAGGCTGTCAAAACGACAATAAAAGTAATTTAAGTCGTTAACAAAATTCCTTACGTCCTCTACACATAAGCACTCTCGCTTAGGAGTATATCCTGTTATTTGCTTTAGTCCTGCCCAACAAGCCTTTGAATTGTTAGTAGTGAATAAGTTTTCGATTTTTTGCTTGTATTGTTTTTTACCCTGATATATTTTTTTTTCAGTAATTTTTTAGCTTTGATGAATTCCTGATCGTTAATCTTAAACATGTTCTTCTTGTGGTGTATGGCCTCCTTTATTTCTCTGCTCACCCATGGTTTGTTTTTGTTGAATACTCGGATTGTTTTTTGGGGAATAATTTCGTCTACACAGAACTTAATGTAGGAATTGACGGTGTTTGTTAGTTCGTCAATGTCCGGGCAAGAGTTGATAAACGTGTCCCAGTCTGTACATTCAAAGCAGGCTTGAAGTTTTTCTGTCGCCTCATCTGACCACAGTTCAATAGTTTTTTATTGAATTTTTGATGTTTTTAAAACTGGCTTATAGCATGGCGTTAGGCGGACCATTGTGTGATCGGATTCTCCAAGTGGAAATAAAGCATGGCACGTGTAGGCCTTTTTAATATTACCATAACACATATCCAGAGTTCGGTCTTGTCGCGTGGGGAAAGTAACATACTGGGTGTAAGTTGGCATGGATTTATTCAGTGATAGTTGATTAAAGTCACCCACAACAAGACGAACGGAGTCTGGGTTTTTTGTTTCGAAATCATGAATTACATCCAAAAGTCGCTCAGTAGCCTGCTCCTTGTTAGCATTAGGTGGAATGTAAGTAAGGATGATACAGATTTGGGTATATTTATAGGGTGCTTCTCTGATAATTTCTTCCATTTATCACATGATTTATTTGCATCTTTATGTGTGTTTTTTTTGTTTTAAACATTGGTTAAAAAAAAACAACAACAACAACGACAAACCACATCTGTCTTCTTTTAGTTATCAACAATGGAGCAGATTCTACAGATGAGTGAAAAATATGGAATGGTTATTGAATTAGATACATCCGGAAAGATAATTCGTACTCTGCAGGATCCTACAGGACAGAAGGTGGCTGCCGTCAGCGAGGTACAACTTTTCTATCTGGGCGAAAGAGGGATCATAGGCGGGGGGGGGGGATTTTTTATTGGGGGGGGGGGGGCTTTGAAGTGGAGCTTTGGTGGGCGTGGGAAACTATTTGAGCTTAACTGCTGACTATTAATACATAATCTTAAGATCCCGGCATGAACGGCAATATGTATGTGTACGCAAGATGGTTCTGTATTCGCATAAGTGTAAGAAAGCAATATTATTATTATTATTATTATTTTTACATAATAATTCCTGTGTTCAATTCCAGGCCATGGAGCGTGATGGGTACTTGTATCTGGGAAGCTTCGATCAGCCCTACGTCAGTCGTGTGGCCCTAAGTGATAAGTTCGAAGTGGACGGGTTCCTCGCCAAGCTCAGATCGACGTGCCGGGCACGCAAGATGAACTTGGAGAAGGTCAGGAAAGTTCTGAAGCGCATCGTCGCCATCGCCGAGTTCCGGAAGTCGTTGATCAACGCCAGGAAGAGGCAAGAGCAGGAGGTCCTGGCCGGCCAGGCCAGAGCCTCGGAAACGAAGACTGCGTCAACGTTCTCGACTACAACAACAGGTCCTGTCAGCGGATCGAGCCCGCAGCCAGCAATGAGTCAGCAACCTCGAAACGATTCCTTCGAGGCCACGACTCAGGCGACGGCCAACGTCAGGCAAGGAAACGCTACCGTACCCAGGGCCGACGTCGCCCAAGGTAACACCACCGCACCCGGCAATGAGACCGCGGCAAACAGCGGGGCGGGAAGCCCATCCAACGTTACGACCCAAGCGACGGTCGCGGTGACGTCAGCGAGTAACATCGCCACGGAGCCGTCCACCGCTGCCAGATCAGAAACGGCAACAACAACACCCGCAGAAACAGCAACAGTAACAACCACGGCCGCCGTGGTGACACGAGCCCCGGCGGAAACGACTACGTCCGCTCAATCGGACGGAGAAGTGATTACTAATCCGCCGACCACCCAAAGTTGGCAAACCACTGTTCCTGGCACAGGCTAGTTACGCAAATACCTCTCAGACTGTACCTCATTTCATCCTTTCAATAAAAAATATATTGCTGTACCAATGTTTCTGACCAAAATAAAAATAATAATAATAAAAGATGTTAACACCTGTGAAAAGTAGTACGCGTTGCTTACACAATCAGAGAAACGCGCACTAATAATATAATATTTAAGACCAGTCTGAGGGAAAAAAAACACGTAATTCACATCTAAAAATCGTCTGCAAACAGTGTAACTGTAGGTGACCTATGGTCAGCTATGTAACCCGGGTGTGTTTTCTGACTGTTTCTTTGTTCTGTCATTATAAACAGCAAATAGGATGACCAATGTCTGTAAATAGCGTGATAGTTTGTTTGTTGTTTTTTTTAGGGGGGGGGGGGTAAAGGTGACGGATAGGAAAGTCTACGCTGCATACCGTCTGCTTATTTTTAAAAGAGAATGGGCGTCAGCACCGCGCCTTTGTGCACGAATAAATCGGTCCTTATTTTTTGGCCCACTCTGCAAGATTGTGAGCAACACTCTGAGGATAGTAAGCTAAGTCCAACAATCACTACAACAAGCGGGACAGGGTGGTGAGACTATGAAAAAAGAAGAAATGTGTGTGTGTTTGGGGTTGGAGGGGGGCTAGCGAGAGAGTCCGAGAGTTGGGCCAGACGTTCCATTGGGTCATTACAACTGAGAGATAACGTTACACTCTAGATCAGTGGTTCTCAACCTTCCTAATGTCGCAACCCTTTAATACAGGTCCTCATGTTGTGGGGAACCCCCAACCACAAAATTATTTTCGTTGCTACTTCATAACTGTAGAGCGTATGTGTTTTCAGATGGTCTTAGGGTGCCCCTTGGGAAAGGTTCGTGCGACCCCCAAAGGGGGTTGCGACCCACAGGTTGAGAACCACTGCTCTAGATATAAGGTCGTCATCACATCAGTGTTGCAGCCCCTGGTATGTTGTTTAGATTCGTCTGTGTGATTTGTCAAGATACAAACACACACACTCAACACATTCAAAAACACACACTCAACACACACACTAAAAAAAACACCCTCCACAACACTCAACACACACTCAACACACATACACACACTCAACACACACTCAACACACACTCAACACACATACACACACTCAACACACACTCAACACACTCAACACACACTCAACACACATACACACACTCAACACACACACTCAAAACACAACACACTTAATACACTTACCAATTTTCCTAATTGCAACAAATGACATTTTTTTACATTTCAATGTAAATTCTCTTAATATTATGTATGATCCTGTTCAGAGGGCCGTAGGGAGGGGGTGCGAAGGGGGCACTCGTACCGGGCACCAACATTGACGGGAATCCAAAATCGTCTTTAGATTGGACCTTAATATTAGATTAATCTGTCAAATCCCGTGTACTTCAGAAGGACAAGGGGCGCAAAATTTTTCTTTTTAATTGTCGAGCGAATTTTTTTCTACATATTGAGAGGGCGGGTATTTTAAGGATTCGGTCCAGGCGCCGTTTTTCCTCGGCATTACCCCGGCTGAACTACACTATAAGGATTGAACATCCACTCTCTGTAGTGTAACACCCGGCTGTACTACACTATAAGGATTGAACATCCACTCTCCGTAGTGTAACACCCGGCTGTACTACACTATAAGGATCGGATATCCACTCTCTGTAGTGTAACCCCCGGCTGTACTACACTATACGGATTGAGTATCCACTCTCTGTAGTGTGGCACTTGGCTGTACTACACTATAAGGATTGAGAATCCACTCTCTGTAGTGTGACACCTGGCTGAACTACATCATGACTGAACATCCACTCTCTATAGCGTGACACCTGGCTGTACTACATCATGACTGAATATCCACTCTCTATAGTGTGACACCTGGCTGTACTACATCATGCATGACTGAACATCCACTCTCTATAGTGTGACATTACCTTTAAAATCTGCACGCAACGTTCAGAACAAGTTGTGTTGTTACATAGCATCTTATAAACTTTTCTCAAATATTTCCAGCTGGTGGTATGGAGGTATGACAGCAGTCTCTGCTACATGAGGAGTCACAATGCAAAACCTGCTTGTCACATCCAGTTAATTTTGAGGCATTTAATATATCGAATATAACATTACCATTTTTCTTATGTTGACATTTTGGACTTAAATGAAGCTTTTGATTCATTAAATACATAAAATACTATAGATTGACACTTTAACAAACTAGCCAAAATATTTAAATCATTCAATAAAAGTGAAATAGCAGGTTTCATTTTACATTAACGTGTTGTAATTTTAACATTTTTTCTATACCCAAAATAATACGACAGCCTGGCCCTATCCCTCCTCTGTAGGTTAACACACTGAAGACATCTTTTGTCAATCCATTATCTTTTCGTCCTATCGTTGACACTTAGGGAAGACTCTTGCCAAGAGGGGCGTGGCCTTGGGGGGGATGGGAGAGACAGAATCCACATTAAATTTGCTCTTACATTATTGGGCAACGACCTCCTTTCCAGTCGTTCATGCATCAAAGTATTAAGACAGGGGATACATCTATGATTGCAGAGCTTGTGTGCAGGTTTTTTGGGGGGACCCGTGACACGCTAGACATTGCAATTTATTTCAGAAAACAATGCCGTGATAAAACACGAACACAAAAAAAAAAGGGACAGGCGTTTATTGGGATCAGGCGTTGCCATCCCGCACTTGACAAAGTTGGCAGACGGGGAAATTTGTCATGTTATTACAACAGCATGCAGGCGCTATTCAAAGTCGAATCAGTGCCGAGGTTTCAACATTTGAGCTTCGGCCAAAATACAAGACCATCATTTTATCGAATAATATCTCGCCATCTAACCATGTAAGGGATGTAATCATATAGAAGACTATAATATAATTTATTTATTTATTTTTTTTTTTTTGCACGCAGTTGCACAAGGCCATGTCACCCATACAATGGCTACAGCGGGTGCTCCAAAAGAAGAGTGGTCAATAAGTAATGGGCTGTTGTTTTGGTGGAAGGGGGGTTGCGCATTTTACCCCCCCCCCCCAAACAAATATGGCGGGGTATTTTTTTTTTTTCCAAACACGTGTGACCTTTGTGAACAGAGGCGTAACAACGGCTTGGCCTTGGGGGCAAGTGCCAAGGGCGCCGGCCTGCGCCAGTTCAAAATTGGCGCCGCAAAGATGAAACGTGTCAATTTATCAAGGGCGCCAAAAATAAATTTGCCAAGGGCGTCCAAAACCCAGTTACGCCTCTGTTTGGGAATGACACATCTTTAGGTTGATATTACTCTTTTGCTTGCATCTGCTGTTCTTGTTCTCTCTTTTATTTTTTTTTCTTTAGTGTTAAATTTGATTGCGCTTTTTTTTTTAAACTAAAAAAAATAAATTAAAAAAAACCCTTGCTAATGCGCCCCACACAGCAATGCGGAAGAATATTTTCAAAGATGTGGAACAAATCCAATGCTCGGTGCTGTCCGGATTGGACAAAACTGAAGTCTAACGACATGTGCAAGGTTGCTAGGGTTTGGGTTAGGCTTGTGCAGAGCTAACCCAGCTTTTATCAACCTTTTTAGTGCCGTGTCTCTCCTCTGGATCATTTGCCAAGTTGCGGTGGCTCACATCCAGAATCATACGTTGAAATTGAGAAGAGGGTGTATATAGAAGCTTTGTTTGTTTGTTTGTTTGTTTTTTTTGTGGTTTTTTAAGATAGAACGGTGACGGTCCTGTACTTTTTGATCCGGAGTTGGAGGCAAGCAGAAATGAGGGCCAAGAAGGGGGGAGGATTCTGTGGAAGGGGGGGGGCTCTCTGTTAGTCCATCCTCAGAATATTTTTTGATACATTCATACACCTGATTATATTTTAGAAGCTAGTCCGATCATAGCAAATAATATTTAAATTTCAAAATTCAAGTAAGAAAAATTTAACATTTTAGACACAAAAACATTTTGTCAGGCGACCCCCGAGAGGGTCGTGACCCATGGCTTGAGAACCACTGCCTTAACCCATAATCATTATAAAAAAAAATCCAACTTAGAGCTTTATTTTATCATTAGTTCGATGGTTTACATTTTCGGATGCCAAAGGACATTATTTTAAATATTAATTTCATCAACGGACACATATTATTTTAATAAATACTTATATCTTCATCATGACGATACCATCACAGCCCTCCTTCAATTAAGAAAAATCGCTTAATTGATTAAATTGGCGTTAAATTACAATAGCATTATTAATTTTATGACAGACTTTAGCAGTGAACCACGCATTCACGCCAACACATTATTTTATTTCATCTTGTTTTGTTTTTTTTGTTGTTTTTTTTGGCACCCACGCCGTGTCGAAATGGGGGGCGCCAACATCGGAGTTAGATAGGACCTTCATGGTCAATTACTTCACAAAGTCTAGGGGCACCAAAATCATCTTTTCCCACGTCCACCCCGAGTGGTTCTTTTATATACATAAATATATTTAGCCGCCCCGTTCGGCCACCCTTATTGTGTAAAGAGAGAAGTTGTTGTCGCCACTGATTTAAAAACAGTGAGATATGTGATACCTGGTTACAGAGTGGCATTATCTGATGAGCACGCGATACAATGGGGAGTACAAGCTTTGAGATCTATATAAATTTAATTAAGCTAGAAATGCTAGTTAGTGATGTGATAAGAGACGCTTATGTACTTCAACATTTGTCCAAATTTTGTGGCATGGATACCAGCGCGATATAAATATCAAAAATCAATCAATCAATCAATCAATCAGTAGGCAGAAAATATTCAAAAGAAAAAATACATAAAAAGAGAATCTAAGAAAACTATTTATAAAAATGTCCAGAAATAATCAGACCAGTTGTAAAACATGCAAGTGAAACTTGGACCCTAATAAAAGCGACTGAAAACCTATTCAACACATGCGAGAAAAAAGTTCTCAGGAAAATATATGGACCAACAAAAGATAAATATGGGTGGAGAATGCGAACCAACCAGGAAATGTACAGACTATAACTGGATCCCACGATAATATAAGCAGATATAAAAAAATAAGGTTAGGCTAAGCTGGGCGGGACACTCGGAGCTAAATCCAAATGACAAAAAAGTGAAGAGGGGGCATCACCAAAACCCCAGAAGAAAACGTCTCGAAGGCAGACCTAGGCTAAGATGGGTGGATGATTTGGAAAAAAAAGATCTACAACAGCTGGAAATCCAAGCACGGAAAAGAAAAGCATTAGTTAGGTCTGGGTGGAAGGAAGTAGTGAGGCAGGGCAAAGACATACATGTGCTGTAATGCCATCGATGTGGATCATGGATGGATAGAAAGACACAATTTTTCATGTTAGCTAATAATATAAGAAAAAGACACTTAAGTATTTTTTCAAAAAGACGTGTTCGTCAAATAATATTTTAAATAGAGTACAATTTAAATTAAATTAAGCTGACTATCTCAGAGAGAGGAAAACAACCAAACTCATTCAGATAATCTGAGGAAACATGTAGGACGCCTTGATTTTGCCACAATCCATCTGGCTCCTCGGAGCCGAAGAGATCTGCTTAACGGTCCTTGTCTGGAAAAAAATAATTCTAACGCATAATCTTAAAGCAGGGTAGCATTAATGTGAGTGCTAGTGATACTGCAGCTCAGACCCATTCCTGAAAGTATCCGGAAATTCGATTGAAAGAAAAATTGATCGACGGAAATTTAATCGATGGGAAATTTGGTCGAATCTTTTTTTTTCTTCTGTTAACACATTAAAATTTTGCGTCAAATTTCTTTTTGAACGCAATATTTTATTTTACTATATAATATAGTGCATTTAAAAAGAAATTTAATGAAAATTTCTTTCGATCAAATTTCCGGTAAACATTCTTGAAATAGGCCCAGATGGAAACAAACAAGAATTATCCGGAAGCTGAACCATTTTCCTCAGCTACATTAACCTAAAAGTAACTCTTTGAGTGAAATTTGGAGTAAACATTTCTGACACCTAGAAACAGCATTACTTATTAAACAGTCACTGCTGTTCTTAGCCGTGTGACACACCAATGACGTCCTTAAGTTCTGGCCTTGGGATTAGGAGGCTGTCTAGAGCAGTACTTTTCAAGGGGCGACAAATTCAAGAGCAAAAGAAATTTGGGTTACAAAATTATGGGGAAAAAATTATGGGGAATAAATTATGAAAAAAAAGGAGGGGGAGGGGGCCTGGAATATTGTCGTAACTATTTTTCAGTTATATGGGTACAAAATCAAAAATGTGATCGTTAGATGTCATGACTTATGGGTACAAATGTGATCGTTAGATGTCATGACTTATGGGTACAAATGTGATCGTTAGATGTCATGACTTATGGGTACAAAGGTGATCGTTAGATGTCATGACTTATGGGTACAAATGTGATCGTTAGATGTCATGACTTATGGGTACAAATGTGATCGTTAGATGTCATGACTTATGGGTACAAAGGTGATCGTTAGATGTCATGACTTATGGGTACAAATGTGATCGTTAGATGTCATGACTTATGGGTACAAATGTGATCGTTAGATGTCATGACTTATGGGTACACATGTGATCGTTAGATGTCATGACTTATGGGTACAAATGTGATCGTTAGATGTCATGACTTATGGGTACAAATGTGATCGTTAGATGTCATGACTTATGGGTACAAATGTGATCGTTAGATGTCATGACTTATGGGTACAAATGTGATTGTTAGATGTCATGACTTATGGGTACAAATGTGATCGTTAGATGTCATGACTTATGGGTACAAATTTGATCGTTAGATGTCATGCCTTATGGGTACACATGTGATCGTTAGATGTCATGACTTATTGGTACAAATGTGATCGTTAGATGTCATGACTTATGGGTACACATGTGATCGTTAGATGTCATGACTTATGGGTACACATGTGATCGTTAGATGTCAGGACTTATGGGTACACATGTGATCGCTAGATGTCATGACTTATGGGTACAAATGTGATCGTTAGATTTCATGACTTATGGGTACACATGTGATCGTTAGATGTCATGACTTATGAGTACACATGTGATCGTTAGATGTCATTACTTATGGGTACAAATGTGATCGTTAGATGTCAGGACTTATGGGTACAAATGTGACGTTAGATGTCATGACTTATGGGTACAAATGTGATCGTTAGATGTCAGGACTTATGGGTACAAATGTGATCGTTAGATGTCATGACTTATGGGTACAAATGTGATCGTTAGATGTCATGACTTATGGGTACAAATGTGATCGTTAGATGTCATGACTTATGGGTACACATGTGATCGTTAGATGTCATGACTTATGGGTACAAATGTGATCGTTAGATGTCATGACTTATGGGTACACATGTGATCGTTAGATGTCATGACTTATGGGTACAAATGTGATCGTTAGATGTCATGACTTATGGGTACAAATGTGATCGTTAGATGTCATGACTTATGGGTACACATGTGATCGTTAGATGTCATGACTTATGGGTACAAATGTGATCGTTAGATGTCATGACTTCTCAAAAGCAGTTATAAAGTGAAGCAAAATGCCTTCCATTACTATCCCGGTAACATCGGATCATATCTTTCAAGTAGAATGATAATATAATAAAAGGATAACAAGAACTAATAATTATACAATTTAAAGTAAGGAGTATATAATTAACATGTGTTTAATTATTGATAGTAAACACAATTTTTGGAAGTTATTGAAGTAAGATGTTCTATTTTAGTTTTAGAGGTAGGCTACAATTCATTGACAAACAGTAGCTAAATTATTGCTTTTTTTTTTTTCTTTCTATGATGCATCTCTGATTTCTTTGTTTTTGGTTTGACAATTATTTGAGTAAAAAATTTTATTGCAACTTTATTACAACAACTCTGATTATTGAGAAAGAGTCGATACATCTGATTGATCTTCCGCTAATTTAAAAAAAAAAAAATATCTTGAAATATTCGAAATGTAAAAAAAAAATAATTAAAAAAAAATTTTTATTAAATTTTTAAATTAATTAATAAT
>CAXITT010000988.1:177029-191632 GCA_964033795.1 Lymnaea stagnalis
AAAATAACCATTTTTTTTTCCCCCCCCCCCCCCCCCCCGAGAAAGTTTTCTGCGGGCGCCCATGGATGGCAGATGGGATTCGGGGAATAGGGAATGTGATGTCGGAAGGAAGAAACCCTGACTGTTGACCGGGAAATATGATAACGATGTCAGGAAATAAGGCTCTTAGGCAGAATTTAAAGCTTTTTATCGTGTGTGGTTTGTATTGTGCCTTTGCTGGTTGCGATCTCTCGATGAAAATCTACACATACTATCTGTGAGTATTAGTTTAAAAAACAAATGTGGGAGTGGGGAAAGACAAAGTTTGTATTTTTTTCTTTCACATTTTGTCTGTTACGATTGTGAAGGACTTTAATCATCTGTCAAAAATAACATGTTATGTCATTTATCGGTGGGCCTTTATCTACATACGGCAAAGAAACTAAAGAAATCAAATAATTCTTCTTCTTGAAACTAAACTAGGACCTTACTCCTTACAATATTAACACTTTATGTCACTTTAACACTTGCAATTAGAAAAGAATTTTGCGAAAAATTATAAAATAATAATACAAATAATATCAGACTGCTATAAACTACTGCCATGTAGGTACTTAATAATTTCTCTTTCCATCCTTTCATTTCTCTGATAAGTCACAAGTACATTTCGGCTTTCCCAAATAAATAATTGTAGGCTACATTTTTTCGGTACACCCAATTTAAAGCAGAAAAATTTGAAATTAACATGAACGTTGTTGGGAAATGAGGTTAGCAATGAAAAATGGTTGGTGATGAGGTAATTTTATTTAGACTAAACCTAAACCTAGCCTGCCTGTAACTTTAACTTTGTAGTCTAGTCAGTGTAGTAATTGTTAATTGTAAAGTAAAAAGTAAAGACTTAAAACTTTTAAGTTAAAATATTAAAGAGTAAAGGAGGGCGTACAATATATAATATACAAGTACAAATTTAGTATAATTATTAATTAATTTTATGCTCTGGCAGAGTCTCTGGCTTCAGGAATAATAATAATAGATTTACTCAAACGGACTCACAATTCAATGTTTACAATTACAAGTACAACTTAGTGAATAAGTACAAGAATTATTACACATCTACAATACTATACAGTACAGTACACAAATAACTTGCATGTTACTGCAGTTTAAATTTTAACTTCTCTATCTTCACCAGATTTTGAAATATTTAAACTAGAGGGCTTACAGCACAGCTTACTAAGGTCCACTTAGACTTAGGACACTACTGGTTGTTGTTAGTTAGGGCTGTTCATATAGCCATAGCATGTCACCCTATTCTTGGACAATTTTTTACCCTCTACTTCTACCTTCACCCTGTCACAAGTCTCAGATTCCCCCCCACCCCCACCCCACCATGTACATCACGCTATTGAACTAAAATAAACAAAATTAACAAATAATTCAAATTTAAAACACACTTCACTATTAAATTTATAAAAGAAAAGTGACATCTTTCATCCTGTCAGAATGCATACATCACTGCAGAAAGTGAAAGGCCACTTAATATTTATGATACAAAAGTTTAAAATGTGTGACGTCACACAAGATCTTTAACACCTCTCCCCACACACACACACACACACACACCATTGTCCCAAACTAATCCCCCCCTCCTCCGGAGCATAATGTTTTTTATGGATGGCCTCTTAGCTAGTTATTAGTAAGGCTACTTACTAAAGACCCACCTAAGTTATTCTTTGCCTGTTATTAGCCTAATTCTAATATTTAAATTAGCTATTTCTGTTAGTTTTAGTTATAACAAAATGCCTGGTGATGGGTTGGATGACACAGGCATATTACATTATGTGAAGAGCACCCCAAGCATAACAGAGCAGTTTCTGCAAAAAAGTATTAATTTATTTAATTATGAAAGTTATACAGTTTTATAGATAAAAAAATAAACACATATCAACTAGCTATAGTAATTTTTGATCTGCAATGAATTTTTTAAAATTCTGAGTTCATTAGTCCTTTTACATGGTATGCCTATAAATTCCATCAACTTGTCCACCCAGTCACTACAATTTTTTAATTATAGTGAACATGTCTTTATTAATTACAGATGTAACAATTGAATTACCCTTTCAAGATACATCAGCCATGCATGGAAACAGTAACAAAAATATCCCAGCAGCAAGAGGCAGAATTGCTAGAATTAGATGTTTACAAGACTGCATAGATAGCTTGAGAAAACGACAGCCATTTCCTGACTGTTTGTGTTATATACCATCAGAACTAGAATATACAACTTCATGTAAAACCACCTGGAAACTGCTAGATGCACCAAATAAAACAGCCAAAGTCGTGAAGGAGATAGCAGCAACAACAAATAGTACACTCATAGTTAGTGGAGAGGATTTATGCAATGGAGATGGCAAATGGTTGCGGGTTTTAAAGGTAGTTATCATTTCATCTCTGCCCTGATTTTTTAATTATTTTCTAAAAATTGTATGCTAAAATCTGGGGATCTCACAAGGAAGTATATTTTATTAATTTTTTCCCTGCCGAATAGAGCTATCATTGTGTTTACACTTCAGACACTTAATAGCATTAGTTTTCAATTAATTTGTTATTGAATTAAAAATTCATATGTTGGGTTTCTATATTTGCTAAGATTTATCTACTTTTAATCATATTATATTTTGTGTACTAAATCTAATTTTAAATGTTATTCATCTTCTCTAGAGAATAAAATATCCCTTTTCCAGTTCAAATAATACGTTTTGTAACTTTTTGTTATTCAGACCAAAATCACAGCAAATGAAGAGTATGAGAAAGTTCCAGGGGAGTGCCTGTGGTTGTTGCTTTTCTCAAGTCGTAGTTCAACAGAAGAAACACCATCTGCGGTCCCTGTGCAGGATCATTTAAATTCAAACAGAAGCAAGAGCAATCTTTTAAAAAAACAGCAACAAAGAATTAAAAGGTAACTACCAGCAGTACAGCTGAAATATTAGAAGTTTAGAAGACATAATAATTTATATATGGAGAGAACACTAAAGTTCATATTTTATTTGATTGAAAAATTATCTTTAAGATCTCCATTTAGGCAATATCTTGCTACATTAACAATAAAAACCACACAATCTTGCACATATTGTAGTGCAGCTGAGTGAAACATACACAAAATTGTAAGGCAGGAAATTATTTGTCTGAACAGAAAACATACAGTTTATTTACTTTTTACAATTACTAGTAATTGTGAGATGGTAGTTATTTATCTAGACAAAAACTGCGAAAAAAGAAAATTATATTAAATTGGCAGATGAAAATTTGAGTTTTAAGTTATCAAATGTGTATATTTTATTATGTAATGATTATTGTTTGTTTAAATGTAAAAGTGTGAAATACGAGTTGTTAACTGTCAAATCTTGATATTTGCAAACTTACATATACTTTTTTTTTTCACAGCTGGGAAGGTATGATAGAGGAGACTTATTCTCCAATACTTAAAAAACATAGGGCTTACATTGTTCCACCTGATGGAGAGGCTGTTGCCAAGTTAAATTTTCTAGACAAGAACTGGACACTTGAGCATGATGCAGCATTAGTGCAGCTCATGTCTAACAATATACCTCAGGAGACAGAAAATCTTGGCTCTCTTAGAGGATTTGTAGAAGCTATTGGCGTCTCATCATTCTCTGTAAGTAATACATTTGACATTTTTATATTATGATTTAAATATTTCACTAGAAGGTAAAAGTCATTTATTTCCATGATAAAAAAATTTCAATAATCATAATATTAATAAAATTATACAACATGAATGTTGAAATTTATTTTGAAAAATATTCTATACTCTTTCGATGTTCTTGAGTTTGTCAGTTTATCTAGCTACTGTACTTTGAGATATTAAAATAAATTTTATTAATCCCCTTGTCTCACCATAGAGATTATAATTTCTCATACTCATCAAATTTTATTTTATCCCCATTCCTACTTTTATAACAATTGTTACCATTTCTTTGTTATAGTCTGGGGATGGTGAGAGTGCCAATCTTACAGATGATGACCCTAATACCTACTGGGAGACAGATGGCCAACAGGGACAGCACTGGATAAGGCTTACCATGAAGAAAGGGACCATAATTAAGTAAGTAGCCAATCCCTAAGAAAGCGAAAGATAATATAATTTTGTTAAGGACTATGAATTAGAATTAAGGCATTGAAGCCTTTTTCTTCCACATCTGTATGAGTAATTAAAATTATTTTCAGCTCAGGACATCAATGTTTTTCAGTTTAGATTGCATTTTAAGATCATCCAATTCCCTTTTCTCCAGTCTGCATTAAAAAAAAACAAAATAACTGTAAAGAATATTCTTTTCTTATGAAGCCAACTTCTTTGGCCTAGAGAAAATGTAATCTTTGAATGTTTCCAGCTTTTCACAGCTTAATTTCTTACTCAACAGGTCTTTGTCCCTACTTGTCAGCATGGCCGATGACAACTATTTACCAGAAACAATTGTAGTAGTTGCAGGAGAAGCTGATGATGTTAAAGTTTTAAACAGCATTAGTATCAACTGGTGAGAATTTATGTTAGAAATAATTTATTACCCTATATTATGTGAGGGATTAATCTTTTAAAATTCTATAATTTAGCTTTCATCTTAAAAAAGTCATTTTGGTCTGATAAATAGTTTTGAGAATAAAAGACCATGCATGTATTGATAAAATTTATGAAATTTGTCTCTCAAAATAACTTTTAAATGAGGTAAAGTCTATTAATTATTTTATGATATGTACACACCAACAGTGTTAAACGTTTGGTATTTTAAAAAAAGGAAACCCATATTACCTTTTATGTATTACCGGTAATAAAAAATTATCATACAACAACTTTAAAAGGAACTTTTCAACTTCATTTTATTTCTACTGACCAGGTCCACCCAGTCAAACACAGAAATCAAAATACTTGAAAATCTTACAGAACATTATGCAATTGTTACTGTTAGGATAAAATCTTGTAAATGTGAGTGCAGTTTTAATATTGATAGATTGACTTAAACAGATTTTTTTCAATAGTGTTGTCAGTTGTTTCTATTCATTAATTTGCTAAAATGTAATGACAAGGTATGCTAAACTTGAATTCATAGACAGGATAAAAGATTTGGACGTTTTGGCTTAGAGCCTACGTGAAATATAAAGTCCTTATATTTCATTTACACAACTTGAATGCAGTCCATCAATTGTTATCATTAATTTGCTCAAGGTTTTTTTTAAAATAATTTTTTTTAAAAATAATTCAGCCCATGGCATAGATACACGTATTCGTGGTATCAAGCTGAACTGTTTGGAAGAGCGAAGTCTTGGATTTGACCAAGAATTTTTCTCTGGAGAACGATTAGTGAGATATCCATTGTTGCAGTCATTTTCTCCTGCAGTAAATTATAGGCGTTCAGTTGTGCTTCAAAGGTTGGTTGTTATTTTGGTGTTAATCCTCCAAGAAAAATATGAAATAAATTGTGTGAAATTCAGTTTTATTTGTCATTCAACTAGTTCTAGATAAAGCAGATAGATTGAAATATCTGCCTTAAAAAATTTAATTTCTTGTCTCTAAAAATAAAATAAAAAGATTTCCTTTACATCAATTAAATGTTTATTGATTCCCTCTCATATTTTAGGTTTATTTGGCTTTTAGACAGTGTTATACATTATTTGATACCAGCATGGCAGTCTTCAATTGAAAGCTGCAACTTTACAGAGGGCAACACTTTAGCAAATTTAGAGGTGAGGAAACCTTATAGGGCTGTCTTTGAGGAATAGGTTCAGCTGGAATGAGAAGTTCTTGATGCTCTTTAAATGGGAGAGAAATAAATGTTTAAAAAAATACAAATGTATTCATAATTTATAAAATGCCATACATGACCTTAAAAATCCATTCTTACTCTTAGAGACAATAAAAGTTATAGCTCATTCAAAATTATAAAAATATGAAAAGAAAGTTAAGAAAGACTTTGCAGCAGTGCACTGATAGAATTCAAAATTTTGTAAACATAGGGATTTAGTGAACTGACAATAAGCTGTTTTGAGGACAGTCTTTACAGAAAATTGTTTTATACTTCGATAAATAATTAACTGGTCCTGAAAATATACCATTTTATACAAAAAATATTCTTAGAAAAAGTAAAAAGATATTACAAAAAAAATGTGAAAATTACTCCTAATAATGGCTTCTTGAATTTAAAAAAAAGTGTATTAGTCATTGAGAACACAAGGAAAAAAAGGAGATTGATCTTATCATCATAAAGTTTAAATATAGGAAAATGACATTAAAAAATATTTATTTATTCTTTTAATAATTATAAGTTGTATTATTTTTTTTTTTTTTGTCTACTTGTGTAGTGTATTCGTCAACTTTTGCCTTTATCTAAGAAAAGAATGGCTCTTATTGACACTCTGCTCAAAGGGTCTGCATCAGAGTAAGTCATTTCTTTTCTTAACTACCGGTAACCATAACTTAAGCAGGCTCTATACATATTAAAAATTAGTAGATGTCCAGTAGTAACTGACAGTGTATAATTTCTTTAAAAAATTAGGAAAATCTGCCATATGTCAACATTCTGTTTGGTTTTTGCAAAATCATTCAATAAGTTTGATTTATAAACATAACATCAGGCCATATTTTTTTTTTTTGTTGACTTTGCAGTCCATCTGATAGAAAAATTGTATACATCAATCGCCATGCAGCATTTGAACACAGGGCCAACCCATCTGCAAGTGCTGACTACAGCAATACAGTTTTTATGCAACTGTTTGAAGGACTTAAGCCTCGAGATAAGGCCTCTTCACCACTTACATACAGGTCAACAGGGAAATTTTATACTTAATACGTCCAAAAATTATCAGATAAAATGTTGTTTTATTGTGTTTTTTTTTAAAGACTTGTGGTTATCAGTTTTGTGCTTTTTAATGATTTATGTCAATAGTTATGCTTAAATTATTGCAATTTTTATAAAATAATTTTTATTGTAGGTGGTCACCTCAAAATGACCAGTGGTGGGAATGCAAGTTTATCTCTGAGGGGATTATAGACCAAGGTGGAGGCTTCAGGGACAGCCTCTCAGACATAGCTGAAGAACTCTGTCCTTCTGACCCAGATGCACCTATGGCACTTCCTTTTTTTGTTAGAACTCCAAACCAGGTAAGCTTAACTGAAACATAAATTTAAATTAAACAGACGTATCAGAAATATGAAGGATATTTAAAAATAACACCATTATTAATATGTAACAAATGCGTCTGCTTACTAACAAAAATTTTTTATGAAAATTCAAATGAGAATTAGAACAAAAGTAAGATTTCTTTAAAAATAAAATTTCTGTCTAGTTTTCATAAAATTTGAAGAAAGCTTTTTTTTTTTTCATTTACTATGCCAATGTGAATCTCTTATCTTATTCAAATACTGAGTTTTTGGTTTGGCTTTTAAAGTAAAAAAAAAAAATTTTGTTTAAATGATTTACATTTTTTTCTCAAGAACTTTCAAATGCTTTTAGGTCTATGTCCTAATATATGAATGATTAAATTTCTTATTTGTCAGGGAAATGAAGATGGTAATGTGAACCGTGATTGTTACATTCCCAACCCAATGTGCCACAGCCTGGACAAGTTTGAATGGATTGGTCAACTGATGGGGGCTTGTTTCAGAGGAAAAGAAATACTGGTAAACACATTACGAGTGGCTGAGGAAAAACTAGAAATCTAAAGACTAAATTTAAATTAATACTAGTAAAATTTGAAGATTCAAAATTATTAAGTTTGTTATTTCTTTTAAAAATTAAAATTTTGAAGACTACAGCTGTTTTTGTGCAATATCCCATTGTCAATCACATCGCAAGTTGGCTTTCATTAACTTTCAACTTCTGGTGTTTGAGATTTTTCCTTTGTGTTTACCTTCTCCTAGGGAATAGATTCCTTACTAGGCTAAATAGTCCACTAAAATAAGATTGGTTTATCAATTACTGTACAATTATATTATAATTGTACAGTATTTGTATATGGATATTTAAATACCCGTACCGGTATGTTGATAAATAATGTATTGAAATATTTGTGAAGATTTAGCAATTCTTTTACAGATTGTTTCTTTGGCTCCATATGTCTGGAAACGTCTTGTGGGTGAGATCTACACCTGGTCTCATGATTTTATTACAGTTGATGCAGCAGAGGTGTGTACTAAGATGATCATTTTGGTCTTTATTATATTCAAACATGTTTTTATTAAACAATAGTGGTTTTTAATAGACCATTACAGTCTCATGCAGTTTTTGGTATTATATTTATATTCTTGAATGTTCAGGTAAAAATCATTGATAACCTGGTCAACATGGATAGAGATACTTTTATGGCAGCAGGCAGAAGCTGGTCCATGGTGTTGAGTGATGGCTCACACATAACTATCAAATTGGACGATGATGGCAACCCGAAGCCACTGGCTTATGAAGATAGGGAAGAGTATGTTGAAAAGGTCAGAGAGATCAGGCTTGGAGAATGTGACAAACAGGTTAGAGGTTATCACTTTGTGTTATGTCTTTGTGTTTTAGCCATCATTTAACATTGTAAGGCTCGAAAGGTCAATTTTATTTTGAATACCAATAGGCAGCATTTGAGTCCACCTGTATTGATTTGTAATTATTATTTTTTATTTTGATGCTTATTGCTGAATATAGTGATTTCCCAATATTAAACATGAAGTTGTCACAGGTTCACATGTGTTTCCATTAGGTATCAAAAATTGGTCTAATCTTTATTTCATTTGAAAATTAAAAATATTTCTTGGGAAAACCATTACAATTTTTTTTAAATATGTCACTTAATTAATTATAGTAATGTAATTCATGTAAAGTATTTAAAAATTGAAAAAGACGACTCTGTACATATAAATAGCAAATTTCAAAGGATCTTTAAATGAAAATCATACTTATCTTTTGTGTTTAAAAAAATTAATTTGGTTTCTATTAACTGTATCAAATATATAAATTCGCTGATTATTTGTTTTACTTCTGTTAAAAAAAATCTTTGAGCAGATTGTTGTTTTTTTAAAGGTAAATTTTCAAATTAACCCCCTCTTATTTTAGTTATTTATTAATTCACTTTCTTATGTTATAGCTAAAGGCTATGAGAACTGGTCTACTGAAGGTCATACCTGAAGCAGTCCTTGAACTTTTAACCTGGCAGGAATTAGAAACAAGGATTTGTGGAGAGCCAGATATCACAGTAGAAGCCCTCATGAAAAATAGTGAGCCTCTAATCTATTAGTACCCATAGTATTTTGGTTAATGTGTCGTTTGTAACTTTGATGAGATGGATTAACTTAAAACTAGTTCCTGTTGGTCATTGAAAGTGTTGGCATAAGTCATGAAATTTTGTTTAATGTGCATTATTAATCCAATAAACCTCTCCATTCTAAATCCCTTTAATTTTAAGTACCAATCGTTTTCCTTTTATTTAACAATTTATTTTGTTTTGGCAGCATTTTACCATCACATTGATGAGGATGATTTGAGGGTAAAATACTTCTGGAGTGCTGTCAAAAATTTCTCCAATGAAGATAGGAGCCGACTTTTGCGTTTTATAACAGGCAGAAGACGATTGCCTGTCTCCATATTCATATCATCTGGGAAAATGTAAGTACATTTTCTCATTTTTTTTTCTTTATTGAATAGGTTTTCTAATGCCATATTAAAATAATAATGTAACTATTGTATAAATTTGTGTTTGCCTTACTTTTGGCGGACCGGTGGACAAGTTTCAAATTGGCATGGGGGACTGGTGACAGATTCATTTATTTTATTGTTATGTCATTCTTTTCCTAATTAGTTACGCCTGATAAATCATTTTGTTCTTTCTGATGTATATTAATTCATCAAGTCCTTTGAAAAATGAAAGAAATTTTTTAACAAAAATTATTGCAACTAAACATTTTGATAAGCACATTTTCAGACAGTTAATAATATTTGTATCAAAAACTAATTAGAAAATTTAGTGAAATAAAATGGAAAACCGAATGTTAAGCAATTTCTTCCCAACTTAGCTTTTTTAATTTGAATTGTTTCCTCTTTGCAGCAGTCCCAATAACCCACTACCAGAATCATCAACATGTTGCAACACCTTGCATCTTCCTCTATACACTGAGTAAGTCGCTCAGTTTGTATTTAATTTCTGACATCTTAAACTAAATTAACACTCTTTAACTTAAAGTCATTATTGCCTCTAAGTGAGTGTAGTTTTTATTGTATATGGCAGTCAATGGCAGTTGATTTTTTGCGCTTGAGAAACACTTGTAATGCATCGTGTTCAAAATGTCATATGGGTAGTTTAAAAATTTTTGTCTTGGTAAGAATATCTATTTGCTGAAACTGAAACACTAAAATTGAATAACGGTATGACAAATGAAATAACATTTTAAAAATTTCTTTTTATTGGATAAAGAAAAGAATCTTATCCTATCAGTATCTTTAAGAAGAAATTAGGATGTTCCTGTTTATTTTTTTCATTCCTAATAGAAAGATACTTTACAAATTAATTTGCTTTTTAATTATTTATATTTTTAGTGAAAAGACAGCAGAAGAAAGACTTCGTTACGCAGCATATAATTGTGTGTCCATTGACACTGATGAGTAGGATACACAAAGTTGTTCATAGGATACTACTGAGCAAATGTTTGGTGCTTATGAGTTTATGAAGATTATTCAGTAGGATACCCATTACCATTAATATTTTAGTTTAATACACTTAAAAGTTTTACATATATACCGGTATATATATTTTGCAAAGCAAATTTATCAAAATTTACTATAGATTTGGATAAGGTTGTCAGAAGTTTAAATTTCTCATAAATAGTTGTTTAACTATGGCACATTACAATACTAGGACAAATATTTTAAGTTCTTTTATAAATAGAACAGTTTCTGAGTATTTGATTTTAACAGATTTCCCAAAAAATATTTTAAACATGATTATTTTTGTACCGGTATTAGTTGCTATCAATTTATATTAAGTTTATAATATTAAGATAAAATTATGATTTATTTATTGACTTACTAAAGGTGTTTTCTTATATAATTATAATACCGGTACAGAAATATTTATTATTAATCCAGATATTTTGTTGCTTTTAAATTTAAAGATCCCATGATTACTATGAATCATGAATAAAATGTTATCATCTAAAACAACTCTTCAATGCTTTTAAAATGTTTTAATTTAACCTGAAATTAAATATTTATTTCTTGTAATTTAGAAACTTCATATTAACATTTTAAATAAAACATTCTTGAAAATAAAATTTTTCTGGCACTCAGATATACAATGCATATGCTCATTAAAAGTTAATCAGAAAAATATAAATCTTCCTAGAAAAATAAATGCTGTTATCAACTAATGCTAGTACAACAAAAATGTTATACTTTCATAATTTTTTAAATTTATTTTAAAACAATTTAAGTTGTATGTAGAAATCAAATAAAATTTAAATATTTTTTTAAATTATTTAGACTAGATCCCAAATATCAGATGTACTTGTTATTATTGATTTTATTACTCTAAAGAAGCAAGAGATATTGGTATATTGTAAGTCGTTTTACTTTTCAAATGATTGTGGTTGTAAACAATTGGATACAATTTTTTTTTGCTAAGTTACTAAGAGGCAAAATTGTATTATCTGATGGTTCTATAAAGACTCATTGTTAATATATTTCTTTTTTACCAGTGAGGTATATGATTTTAAAGTGCTTTAATATTTGCACTGATTGCAAATCCAAGAATGCCCAGCACACAGTGGCCTAGGTAGGGTGGGGCAGCTCCCTGGGTGGCACTATTTTTCTTTAAATGGAGGGGCAGCATTTTGCAGAGGTTCTTTTAGTGGAAGAGGGGGGGCAGCAAATACCTTGACACACACTGGGTGGCTTTAACCTTAGCTAGGCCACTGCAAGCACATAAATTATAGCTATGTTTACTTTGTATATAAGACATTCCTCAGGTTTCATCAACCATCCCTCGAGTTAATATGTTTGTAATATTAAACAATTTGTTATTGTTACTTTTAACAAATGCTATTTAATATTTCTCAGATAGGCTACCGGGATAAATAGATTTGTATACATTGGTATCTGACAAAAATGTACTGTTTGTTTTTAAAATCGAACTCCTTAACAAACTGATAGCCAACGTTTGAAAATTAGTTTCTTTTGGCCACTCAAACTATCTTAATCTGGTTGAAGTTTATTATTTTTATTATATTTTGACATATTTCACTGTTACTATTAAAGTTGAAGCTCTTCATACGTCTTTAAATTAATTTGTGTTAAAGAAGAATCTTTCTAAGGGTGCATAGGGGTGATTTTATTTCATTGTATAGCCACATTTTAAGATCCATCATAGCATCTTAGTAGAAAATATGGATGCGTGAAGAGGAATACGCTGGTACTGGTAGACAGAAATTTGCATTAATTACTGTGAACAAGTATCTTTATGTTTTTACAAAGGTAAATGGAGATTGCCAAAATATTGTTTATTGGTTACTTCATTCTGAGGTATGTGATTATTATTTAAAAGCATTGAAATATTGTTTTTTTAATCCATTCTTTTTATCCTTTACAATAATAAATAACATATTTCAAACTTAGCTTATTGATTTTTCATTATTCTTCACAATTATTATTATGAAATTATTGAAATAGAATGTACCGACACAAATAAATATAGATGGTAGAAAATTAATGCTTTATTTAAAAAAAATAATAATAGCGTTTTATGCTCCGTTACTTAACATTTTAATATATTGACGGATTGGGTCATAATTTAATAATAGGAAAAATTCTAAACAAAGTGTTTGACCCTTATAATTTTCAATTAAAAATCTTATCCAAATATATTCCAATGTGTGATAAAATGTATATTTTCAAATTTAGAAACTTGATGAGATGGAAGGAGTTAAAATAGGTATAAAAATATATTTTGTTTCAAATATGGTGCATATAATTAATATAAATTACAATGTAATACTAACAAAATGCCTCTCACTTACGAAAATTTTAAAGCGTGATACCGGTATCTACATAAATATCTCTGTATTGTTATCTCAAGGAAGTAAAAAAAAATGATAACAATGGGACTGCATTAAAAAGGTGTGTATGGTGAGCAAAGGCTTTCCAGCAGAAAAGTAGTTAAAAAAATACATCAATACAATTTAAATCCCAAACTGACTAGAATGAGAATTGCTACTTTGTTCTGCCAGAGTCATGAAAGGGTAAAGTGCTTGCAAGAACTCTGAATATTTTAGTAAAGAAAATATTTCACTAAAGCTGAGTTTACAGTTTTTAAAAATAAGTACCAGGGTATTTCAAAATAACAAGCTCAGCGTTCCCTCATAGGTATTCTAACTGAGCTACCGTTACTAAGAATAGACAATTTATGAAACGTTATAACCTCACTCTTTTTTTACTTTTGCAAAAAATTAGTAAAAATATAAGGGCAACAATAATCAGATCCACAAACATTAGCAAAATAGCTAATGGCAAAATGTTGGATGTTGGTTTTTCAGTAATTGGGGATGGATCATTGTCTTCAGTGTCGCTATACATCTCCTGACTGTGACTATAATGTTCCTGAATAATTTTCCAAACATGTCGCATTATAGTCGCTTCTCGACCTTCTATTGTATTTAATACTAGGGCTATCATAATCTTGCTGTGAGTATAATTAGTGCTCGTCAGTTCATTAATCATGGACGGTTTTTGTCGGGTGCTAGTAAAATGTTGCGATGTATTGGTCCATTTGACTGATGCTGCATCTGCAATTTGACTCAACCATGCACCTTTCAGACCAACACCATGGTCATTGAGGGCATTCACCATTTTTTCCAATACTGCTAGAGTAGTTAGAAAGGCTTTACTGCTGCAATATGGTTTTGACATTTCTCCCTCAGGCACTAACGTTGCTTCATTTGGTGATAAATAATCACATAAAAACAAAGGTGTCCATGAGTAAGGCAGTGATTTTAAAAAGCGTAAAAGCTTCGACACGTCCACTATTGAGGCATCCTCAACTGTTAACACATAAGATGCATGGGAACAGTAATTTTTAATCCAGAAAGTTGAAACCACCAATTTGGATGTAAAGATATTGTCATTCACAGAATGCCACTGCACCATATCAGGGTGAGTGCTGCTTTCTTTTGTAAGTGACAACTGAACTTCAGGTGGACTGTCGGGGTATGCAGGGACAAAAAACAAAATTGGAACAAAGTCTTTTAGATTCTTTTGGTTTCCCCATGTTTCCCTGATTGCTGCTCTTTTATCATAACTACCAAAAGTGCTATGCACAATAATTAGCAGCAGGACATTAGTGTGGGCTCCACATGCCTGGGGTTGATTAAATGTCAGCTGAACACCCACATTGCTGTTGTACATCATCAGTGCTTGGTACAAGAACCTGAAACTGAACATAATAATACCTATGAAATAAATATATACCAAATTGAATAATAAAAATCATTTAACTTATGCTAACTTATTAGGTGTAGGACTAATACAATATGCAATAAATTTACTTTCATATGTCAAAATGGGTATCATGACCCGGGGGGGGGGGGG
>CAXITT010000988.1:191766-214936 GCA_964033795.1 Lymnaea stagnalis
GGGGGGGGGGGGGGGGGGGGGGGTGGTTAAGAAATTTGACATCACATAAAAAGTGGGAAAGAATAGCACTTAATAACAATAAAATACAGATACCGGTACTGTTAAAATTATTCTTTTACACAACAATTATAATTATTTTCTTTTTAAGTAAAATCACTGAGAGAATCAGTACAGGTATGAAAGGTCAGAAAAATTGCCTATGATCAAGTTACTGGAGGAGCATTGGGGTATAATGACAGTGATTCTTAGCCTTTTTGAAGCGCTGCAGCCCAAATCAGTTTTAAACTTTGTACCCATATAATTATAATTATAAATTGTAATTACATATTAAAATATGAAAAAAAAAAAAAAAATTATTTATTGTTGTTTTATTTCTTTAATTCCCTTTCTATAATAAAAATTTCAGATTTAAAAAAAAAAAAAAAATTTTTTATTTTTTTTTTATTTCTTTAATTCCCTTTCTATAAAAAAAAATTAAAAATTAAAAAAAAAAAAAAAAAAGGGGGGGTGGGGGACCCAAATCATGTCCCCGCAAGTAAGGTAAGGCGCAAACAAAATTCACCCATAAAATCTTATTTTTATAAAGGCAACAGCAGCAACAATTAGCAATGGCAGCAAATACAATTTGCTGGGTTTTCTGGTGCCTTCACCCCTGGTTAAGAGCCACTGTTCTAGTCTAGGGAAATGTTTCTGTTGGGGGGGGGTGGGGTTTGCAGAGATTTGTGGTGTTATTTTTTTAGGGGGGTGGGGAAATTTTTGTAATGATTTGTGATGGTGAGGGAGTTGAAAATCAGCAAAATTTGCGTGATGTCATTTATGGATGGCCCCCATGCTTGACATGTCATATTTTATGAAGTTCCTAAAGGGAGTTACCTGGGGTTATTACTTCCCTTGTCATCAGTATCAACCAGAGGATATCACACTGCGTCAATTAACCAATCTTAACTTTTAGCAGGACATTATGTTCCTTTGCGGCTTAATTAGTTAAAAAATTAAGGATTTGAATTAAACCAATAGGCCTAAATCAGCCGCAGTAGCTATTCATGAATTTTTTTTTTTAAATGTAGAGGTTAATTATTTAATTGGGGGGTTAGTAATTCATCTCTTTACTTTCAGATGGACACTGTTACTGATAAGTTAGCGTGGAAAATGTTTTTGCAATAGCTTCATAAGTTGAACAGCTATGCAATTTTATGTAAGAAAGTATCTGTTTCCACACATTTTATTACTCACCACCACACCCTATCTTTATTTGATCATATTAATTTAAAATTTGATAAAGATTAAAAATTTATTCACAATTTATGTTTTATTTTGTTCAATATTGATTTTTTAGGGATTCCTCAAAATTCGGCTGCTCAGACCTGGTTACAATGGAAAACCCAGAATAGTACAATGTGGTCTCAGTATAGTACCTTACCATCTCAAAATCTTACCATACCACAATGTAATGGAACAGTAACAGAAAATAAATAACATAAAGTAAAGTATAATGTAAACAATAACTATTCGTATGACATGTCTAATAAATGTCACTTCTAAATGTGATGACTGGCGTTTATTAATGCATTATTCTAATAAAAAGGTGCCCGTCATTTGCAACTTTGATAATAAAGATGTGGTGGAGGAGCAGAAATTGAGGACACCTGCCGAAGTCATCTGAGCACAAATGGGGGTTGTGTTTTTGAGGGAAGCTGAGCCCGCTTCCCAGAATTTTTAAAAATAAATTTAAAAAGTAGGGATGCTTTTTTAGGTATTACTGAATATAGTTTTGTATCATTCTACACTTAATCCTAACACTTGTGGAAAATTAGGCTCCCATTACCTATCTGTGTTTATGTACCGTATATCCTTTTTATTTAAGTATTTAATAGATACTAAAATTGTTCTATCTAATTAATAAATTGTAAATTTTTTAAAATCAGTCCAAAAAGTGGTGGGTACACCTAAATGGCGCATACTTTCACAAAAAATTATGTATATATATTCCAAATGGGAGTTTTGCAAAAATTGAAAATAATCTTTAATTGAATGAAGAAATAAGTTCATTTGTGATACATCCAGCTCTCACAATATTTAACATGGCGGGTTGGCCACCCCTGCATTTAGCCTAAGAGCCTGATTTTAAATTTACATTAAAATATTTTAGTCTAATAACAATAGCAAGCTGTATAGGTAGAAGGGAAGAGGAGTGCTGTTGTATTAAAACTGCTCAATGCTTAGTGACTTCTAAAAATAGATTTCAAATGCGGCTTACTGGATCTCATAAATATGTCAAAATCTAACGCTGCAGTGTGGAGCAGTTGAGCATGCAATTTTTTTAAAATCTATAGTTTTCTCCATTTTCGTAATCGCAGCCGTTCAGTCAAAGAACAAATTTTTTCACAAAATTAGGTCATACACCACCAAAGCGAATGTTTACTAAATTGTCACTAGGGGGCATAGGCTATACATTACTGTTGCTGTTTCTAGAGCATTCATTGTGAAAACCCAAAGCAACAATATGAGAATCATTATGAAATTGGTGGTGTTATGTTACAGCTTTTAAAAATATTTTGACACCTTCCATTAACCCCTTCTATGCACACCCTAACTATAATTCACTGGAATGCAGTTATCACTTATTAAAAACAATTTTACCTGATTCTGATATTCCATGCAAAAAAATCAGGAAGTGTACAGGTAACGTAAACTGATCTGAACAATCACTTAATACAAATTTATAATTTAAACTATTTACAATAAGAACAATATTTGATAAAGTTTAAATTTATGTCAATTTCTGCAATTAGAGCTATGACGTGTGTCTGTAAAATTCTCTCCCTTTTGTTTATCTTTGTTTTGTTACCGGTACTAGAGTTAACTTTTTCCTTAATACAACGATGGGATGTTTTAAATTAAAATTCATGTTTGCTTAATTATAATATTTAAGTCTCGGGCATTTTGGAAAATGGGTTTATTATTGTATTGTATTGATTTTTCTAACAGCGATTGGATTTTTTAAAAACTTTTAGGTGGAACCTGAAATAAAAGGTGTAAAAGTGTATGGGTTTTCATTATTTTGTATTGTTTTTCTTCATTTTTAACAGTATTTTGACCACAGTATGTAAATGTAGCCACACACACATTTTAGTTGAGGGAAATGAGCAGCGACTGGCTGAAATTACGGCAGGGAAGGAAGCAACCGCAGGTTGTTGACATGTCTTGCCAAATATCTAGATGGATACAATTAAGTAGCTACGTTCACCTCAAAATTTATGTAACAGAAGAAATTATACTTTTTTTCTCATTAAATTTTTACATCTTTTCCTGTTTTCATTTGTCTCGGTAAATAGCTAAACCAGCACATTCTATCTCTTTCCCCTCGCCATTTTAGTAGAACGGTTTTAGCATAAATTTACTTTTACTTGTATACTAAAAGTATTAAGTATACTTAGTAGCCTTAGGAGCTGGCTATGGGTCGGTAACCAGATTTGATGAAAATTTTGAATGTCCTATTTTTATCTGAATCCGAGGATGGTAACCCTACCCCAAAGTTTGTGAGCACCCCCCACGCCCTGGGGCAGGGTTTGCGAGCACCTCCAGGCCCAGGCGTTGCACGCATCCTTGCTGGGCTCTATAAATTAATTGTACTTATCTTATACTATTATAATTATAATACTAAAACAGACTTACTAATACAACGTACACTAACAAGCAGGCTTTGCAGGCTCTATAATAAATTATTACTTATAAGTTATTTATATATTTTTTTTAATAATAATAATAGTAATAGACTAAAGTTATAGATTATAGACATAGAATAGAACAGTATTAGTGTTAGGCTGCAGCTATTCGGACCCCGTATCAGAAGTGGACAATCCTCCGAAGTCCGGTCCCAAATTATTTCACATAAAAAAATTGCAATGCACAGTGTGTATTGTTAGAAATAAAACAGCAGAAATGTCAGTCATAGCTTTTGCAAATAACTGTCACTTTACAAACCAGTCAGTAAATACTAAATATTGTAATTAGCGCATAGCATTTGCAAATAGCAGCCGAAAACGTTCTGCTTGTGACTGCTGCGCCACTGAAAGGCCCCCAAGAAGTTGGCAAACAGACCACGACTAGTAACACTCTGATAGCAGATTTTACGTTTCGCTTGCATCTAAAGTCCTTCAATAGTTTCTGTGTGAATGTCCTGGTCTACTGGATCAACAAATTCACGCGCATGCACAATGACAGCGTGAGCATAAATCCGTTGTTGAGCTGACCGACATTTTGATATCCTCGCCAAGCGTCTGTGACAATAGTTGTCCCTGGTAACACATGATTAGTGATAATGTGCTTGTTGAGTGTTTGTGCATCTCGACGGCCAACAACCTCCATCCAAAATCGTCCACTAACACAAACATGAATTTCAAAACAGAATGATGCCCAAGACTTTTAAGTAAGGAGTAATCATTGGAAATAATTTGGGACCGGACTTCGGAGGATTGCCCAGAAGTGAGAGGTTGGGTTTATAAAATAATATTATTGTTGGGTTTGTAGTATAAAATTTGGTATCGAATGAAAGATAACTGAATGGACTATATTTTTGTAAACCTAATTTTTCAGTTTAACTAAAATAAGCTGCCACAAATGACATTCAAATAGCATTTAGTCTAATTGGACTAATATGGGACCCGGTCCGAATAGCAGTGATAAATGATGTGGGCCGAATAGCAGCGATGCGTGTCCAGTTCCAATTCCATTTTGGCTAAATGCTATTCAGATTCAGATGTCATTTGTGGTAGTTTATTTTAATTAAATTGAAGAATTAAGTTTACAAACATATTACTATAATATAGTATAATCCATTCAATTATCTTTCATTGGATACCAAAGTTTTATCTTACACACCCAACAATAATATTTTAAACATTTTTTAATCCCAACCTCTCAGTTCTGGTAGCCGGGTCCGAAAACCCGTTTCGTAGTATTATCAATATAATGTTACCTAAATAGTAGGCGTAAAAAAAAGATGGACCAAAAGATGAAAAAAGAAGCCCAAGAAAGGATGGCCCAATAACATTGGCTTCCATGAGATCATCACAAATATGAGTCATCTCCATTCAATCAACTGCAGGCTTGCAAGCAACTAAGAAATTACTAACTGCAAGGGATTGATGATTGGTGTATTTCGCAGAAAACCTGTTAATTTAAACTCTTAGTAAAGAAAGCTTCTGCTAACAGAGTAATTAACAGTATTTATTGTTAATCATAACTATTGCAACGATATGTTGAATAATTATTTTAAAATCATATATTCAATAGAAAAGTCACTTGCTTTACATTTCTTAAGCTAATAAATTAAAATATTAAGTTTGATAACATCAAAACACCTTTTAAAAAATAATAACTCAATTATCATGAAAAATAAACAACGATTACTCACTTTTACTTAGTTGACTTGTAAATAAAGATGGCGGAGCATGAATTTCCTCTTCATCAGAGTGTATTTAATGGAGATGTTAAGCTCGTTTCAAAGCTCATTAGAACATGTGATGTATCACAAAAAGATATTCACGGTAAGCAGTTATACTAAATATAACATATATTGTAATTAGGCGTTGGAATATTAAGCTAAAATTCGTTTTTCTTCAGCTCTTGTATGGTTGACCCTACCTGAGCTCTACCTCACCAAGAGTAAGACCAATAAAATATTATATAAGTTTAATAAATCAATTTCAAGGCTTCAGTTCAGTCAAAGTCTACATCAATTTGACTTATCGAAGGCTCTTTAAGTCTAGACCCAATCGATTAAAAACACTGTGACTTTCAAATAAGTAATTATTTATAGTAAATAGACCTAATATTTTATTATTAATTATAATTATAAAGTATAATAATTTAGCAGTGAATACTCATTTATTTATACATTTTTACAACATAATACAACACAACAAATTAAATAGCAGTACTTTTTCCCTTTATCCCAACAGAAGTTATGCCCACCTTTCATAACCTTTGTTTTTTAATTATTACAGGAAACACCCCACTTCACATTGCAATTATGTTGGGTCACAAAGGTAATGTAATTATTTTTTTTGAAATTCTATATGTAATTAAAACATTTTAAAATTCTAATTCTCAATGTTCAGAAGTTTTTGGATGTTAAATAAGAATTAATACATTTCTATCTTCTCATGGTAAATCCTACAATTTGTTATAGTGAGGGTAGACTTCAAAGGTTATGGTACAATTTGACAGGTAAATGTAATGAGTATGTCAGCTAGAAGTTTTTACTTGTTGAAAAGTGAAACAGTAGATAAAACTGAAGTAAGAAAAGAAAGCTGAAAAAAATTGTATTTATATTTATTATAGGGTGGCAGGCAAAAATTTCTAAACAGTAGATTGTTGAACTGAGACTCAAATCATGTGCTTAAATGTAAAATTTATATATTTTATGTCAGTTTAAAAGAAATACTAGAGATGATGAAGTAAAAAAAGTAAAACAATCAATGTGTAATTATTTTAAAATCTATGCCTTTATAGGAAGAAAAAAATTAAATAACTTAGCTCAATAAGTAGGATAGTGTATTTCCAGTCCAAGAAGAAACAGTGAAGTGATAGTAAACTAACAATAATGGGTAAGGAAATACAAGAAAATAGTTCTCACTTACTATGTGTTCCCCACATATACCTTTAACCTTGAACAAATCTTTTTCAGAGTGCATCCATTTACTCCTAGCCCATGGTGCTCCTGTGAAACTAAAGAATTCCATGGGATGGACACCTCTAGCAGAGGCAATAAGTTTTGGAGACAGGCAAACAAGTATGATTTTTTTTTTTATACTTTAGATAAACTGATATTCTTATTCATAAATGTGTCATTTTTTAAAAATTAGTGCTGATGCAACAAAGAGACACAATATTTGTATTAGCATTATGATTTCATTTTGACAAGTATAAACTTGAAATGAAATTGGGTAGATCACTGTGAATCATGAAAAGATCAGATAAAAGCTCTTTATTAAATATCACCCTGTTGAAAACAAGAAATTTGGAGTCTATAAAAATATTTTTTTAATATATTTAATAATAAATAACAACCTTTGAATGTAATGGGTTTTTAATTTTGGACATTTTAGCTGGGATTTGTTTTAATTTTAAAATATAACTGTTTTTGGATTAATTCTCATGTCAACAAATATTTTGTCATAGTACTCTCTGTTCTACGAAAGCTAAAGCAGCAATCTAGAGAAGCATTAGAAGAAAGACGACCCATGTTAGTTCAAGCCTTGAAGGATATTGGTGATTTTGATCTAGAACTTAAGTGGGATTTTCAAAGTTGGGGTATGAAACTAACTTTAAAACATTTTAGATTTATTGTAGGTTTTATTATTACAGACAAAAAGAAAGAAAATATATTTGAAGGAACCTTTTCTTTTAACTACTGGTTAACCTTAAACAGGGTCCTTGCACAAAAAAAGTTGAGAACAATTACTTAAGATAGTAAATGCCAATGTTTATTTTTTCAGTTAAAGCTTATTAATTTACTTTTTAATCTGTTTCAGTGCCTTTAGTGTCAAGAATTTTACCTTCTGATATTTGTAGGATAAGAAAGAAAGGATCCAGAATAAGGTAATTAAAAGTGCCTTGTTTTATTTTGTTATTTCTGCGCACTTTCTCAACAATAACATTTATGTTTTAACTTAATGATTTGAATTGTATCCTTTGAAATGTGGTTTAAAGGAAAAAAATATTTCCGATTTCAGCTGTAGTGTAAATGGAACTTTATACACAGAAGGTAGATTTTTCACTGCAGGTTATTAGAACTTTGAATTTTAGCTCATAAACTTTAAACAAAATTTAACAAATTTTCAAGAGGTGTAATTTTTTATTTTATTTTAAATAGGTTAGACACAACTCTAGTAGATTTTACAGAGATGCGATGGGAAAGAGGGGATATCACTTTTCTGTTTAATGGAGAGGCCAAACCAAGACAAAGTCTCTCAGTGCTAGACAACAAAGCTGAGGTGTATCAGAGAGTCAGATATGAGGTAAGAAGCTTCATCATCATGTCCTAGCATTTTTAATGTGCTCTAGTAAAGAAGTTTAAATTTGATTCTACCAAGCAAAATTGTTAACTTTTACAGTCCGTTGGGTAACTCAAAGGTGACTATTGAATGACTAATGTAAATTAAAGCCCATAGGTGTTGTAATTTTTTTAATATCAAAGATGTCTCTCTTGAAATTTTGTGCTTAAATAAAATGAATAATTTTGTTTATTGAAAATAATGTTAAATAATATAATTTTTAAGATAGATTATTCATTGTATACTTCTTCTGATAATTATACATTTTATAAAATATTGCTTAGAGCTGAATTAGATTACATTCTCTTTTTGGTTTGATGTGAAGAATGTATTTTTTGTTCTCCTGTTTGCCATTACGTATTTTGGAGGTCATTGGAAAAAAAAGTGGTTTTCTTTAAATTTTAAATAAACAAAAATGCCATCAAACTTCTTTAAGATTCTTTACGTCAAGCAAGAGCTCACTATGTTTACTCCTTTTGGGCTGAATAATTATAGTAATGTTCAGCTGAAAGTTACTTTTAACTGTTAATTTTCTCCTCTTCTTTAAAAATAAGGTCATGAAAAATTATTTTAAAATCTAGGACAGTGAACTTGAGCTGGAAGAGGAGGTTGACATTCTTATGAGCAGTGACATAGTTGCAGCTCAGATGTCAACAAAGAGGATTACATTTTCAAGAGCTCAGAGTGGATGGCTGTTTCGAGAAGATAAATCTGTATGACTTTTTAAAATCTTAAAATGTTGAGGTTGGGATTTCGAAATGAAGGAGCACTTATTTGTTTCCTTTCAGATGTCTGCTTATGCTTTGAGTTTTTTTAAAAAACCCTTTCTTTGTTTTTAGTGTGGATATTTAAAATTAGACTTTTATATTGAACTCCCTGCATATAATAACTGTTTTCTACTAAAACTCTGTATTGTATTGGAGAGTCCAATCAGCATATTCTGTAAATCAAATTGATTGAAAAAAAAATAAACAACCCATGTAAGGCTTAAATTGCAGCTTATTATTTTAATATTTCTGATAATTTACTATTTGTGTCATAGGCTATGATTTGGTTTTAGCCTTTGAATTTAAAAGCATTATAGGGTGTGAGGTTGTCGATTTCAATAGAAACTAGGACTTAACCGGGTGCAGTTTTTTTAACACTGGGCCTGGGTCCTTGTTTTTTTTTAGAAAAACTGGATTGGTCCAAGAGTTACAAAAAGAGAGTCAACTTCTCATCTGCTATAAAATATGCGTACCTTTAAATAATAGGCCTACAGTCCTACACCCTACCACTGGCCTTTAAACAATAGTCATATGGACAGTCATACACCATACCTGTGGCTCTTTATTGATTAGTATAATAGTCACCTCCCCTATTGGAAAAAGCCTGAGTTCAGATATGGTGCAGGAAAGCTTGCTGCATGACAGCCTTTTTTCCTTTCATTACTATTAATATAAAACATCAGGGGGCGGATGTTGTGAAGAGGCAGCAGGATGAACCAGAAGCAAAATATATAAGAGATTGTTACAAATAATATTTCACACTCGAAAATTGAAAAGTATTTAAATTTATTTCATATCTGTTTTTATTCCTTTGATTTGGATGTCAGAATTTTTATAATTATTTATTTATTTTTTCTATTTAATTACAGGAAATGGTGGGAGATTATAGTTCTGATTTTTACAGTGTAAACAATCTTGTTCTAGAATCCAAGAAGAGGTCTGTTGCAACAAATTATTTTACCCCTTATTATCACATAAGTGTTTAATCTTATTTGTTTTATATTACTCCCCAAAATAATTCTTTTCTTTTGAAGTAGTTCATAGTTTTAATTCAGAAACATAATAATAAAGAAGAAGTTTTTAATT
The DNA here is from genome assembly GCA_964033795.1 of Lymnaea stagnalis. Taxonomy (NCBI): domain Eukaryota; kingdom Metazoa; phylum Mollusca; class Gastropoda; family Lymnaeidae; genus Lymnaea; species Lymnaea stagnalis. The sequence goes on from CAXITT010000988.1 coordinate 201,680, forward strand.
TAGATCTATTTATATATGGATACATTTTTTTTTTAAAGTTGGATTTTGACAACTACAAGTAGATTTTACTGTTCACACACTATTTGATAGTTTCAGTTTTTTTGTAGTTTCAGTTTTATTTTTAAACATTGAATGAAGGTCAACATATTTATTGGTAGATAAAAGGGAATATCTTTTGTTAACTACTCTGCAGACGAGAACATTTATCAACTGAAGACATCCAAAAGAACAAAGCTATCATGGAGAATTTCAGTAAAGGCTCATGGGATAATGCTGAAGCTTCAAATGGAGTAATTGTACAATATCTTATAATGTTAACATAAATGTTCTGACATTAAAATATGTTTAATAAGCTCATTAATATTTCATAAAACGCATATATTAATGTAACACTGGGGAGCATGTTAAGAATGTTTTATCGTAATTACATTTGTTTTAAGCTCTACCTAAGAGTAAATATTTTATGTGATTTAAGACCTTTTCTGCTGGCTCAAAAAAACACATTAGCCACAACAGGTTTTTCTGCACATTATTTTTCTCCCCCAAGATGATCAGAACAATTTCATTTATATTCCTTTGTGTAGCGAGGATCTCACCATCTCTTTGTTAGATAAAAATTGCACTGAGAACCTGAACCTGCGTAATATAAAACTGCAGAATAATTCACGCTAAATAAATTATTTTAATTAACCTTTGTTGAAGGTGCTTAAGATGTATTAACCGCATTAAATTTTGGAATTTAAAAAAGAAGATTTTGTTAGTTTGCTTAAATTGTGTGTGGATCTTGTTTTTTCTAGCTGGAACGGCGCAGATCTCTACAGCCCCCTGAAAAACCTAAATGTACTTGGAATGAATACATTATGGGACCTGCAGGCAATCCTCCATGTTTAGGACGACAGTGGATATCAAAAGAGAGTTCAAAAGCTTTTAAGGCAACAGTTGCAATGGTAAGAGGACCAATAAAGGGATTTTAAAGCTGTAATTGCTTGTACAGAGAAACGGGGTGACTTTGCCTACTTTTGGCCTTTAAGCATAAATTTCAACATGTTAACTGATCTAAAAACTAACACAAAGGTGCTAATGTACAGAATGGATACCTGCACTTCATTTGTTATAGCTGAATTAAGTCATAGTTTGATCAGGTTAAGTTGATAATTAAGGTTTTTTGAGATTTTTCAACCTAAGGAAAAATGGGGTGACTTTGCCCTTTTAGTGAAAGACAGCACAATGCATGTAGAAATTATAAAACCAAGCAAATAAGTCATTTTATTTTCTGTATTTACTGTTTGATCATAATATTTTAATGTAATGAAAGGCTGGAAGAAAATATTAAAACAGTTTACATAAAAAAGATTAAAAAGACACGAACAAATTGTGACAATATAAAAATATAAGTTACACTTTTATAATAATTATACATTATACACAAGTAAACGTTTTGGCACATGTCTTCATCAGTACAAACAAAAAAATACATTTAAATAAGTATAAATTAAATTTACATAATATAAATATACATATCCTACCTAAAAAAGAAAAAAATAGGAGAGGGCGCTAATATAACGTATCATGTATAATTATTATTAAAGCGTAACTTATATTGTTATATTGACACTATTTGTTCGAGTCTTATTAATCTATTTTAAAGCTTTATTGCAGTCCAACACTTTTATAATTAGTTAATTACATAAAAAATGATTCTCGGTGATTTATTTTTTTGAGGCAAACCTTCGTCGTAGGTTTTCGCATTTTCTCCATCTAATTAAAGCTTTTTCGCTGTCATCAAGATTAATCCAAAATAAAAAAATTAGACCAAAAAAGTAAATTATTTCTAGTTGAGGCATGCCGAAATCTGATGATGTCTTTAGGTGCTTTACTAAGTTTACTTTAATTCTTCTGACAAAGAGCTTGCCCTCCAGTTGTTTTCTTGTGGCTACGGTACCTTTTATGCTAGCTTTTCTTTTTTAGTGGGAGCAGATGTGTACATTATCATAAACGCTAAATTTTATTTTTCCTTCTAACAAATATTATCAGCATGTTAAAAAATATTACAGGTATCATTTGGAATTTAGTGCATTTAGCAAATATGTGTGTAAATCTTTTCTTTTTTTTTTTTTAACTTATGTTAGACACTATCATAGGAGTGTGTGATTTTTATTTGATGAATATCTAAAATATCCTTTCAGAGTGATGAGTTTCCCATGACAGTAGAGGTGTAAGTAGTTTTAGTTACATTAATTGATTTATAACAGGTGCCATTAAGTTAAACTGGAAGGTTGAGAATCCAACTTAAATATTGGGTTAGATTATGGTTGTAAATACCTTCACTGTTACCTGTGCGTAGTGAAATCAACTATCTTTTAATTTCAGATTGCTGGATGTACTGGAGGTGGTTGCACCATTCAAACAATTTCAGAAGCTCAGGGATTTCATGACATCTAAGCTTCCACCTGGTTTTCCAGTAAGAATAGGTCAGTGCAAAAAAAAAAAAAAATGAACCTTTTTTCTTTTTTCTTCAGCAAATTTATTGATTTTAATGTAGTTCTTGCACACAAAAAAACTTGCAATACCACCTCAACTCTCAGATTATAACCCCATGTTATAACTGCAGATCAGCCAGTCATAACATTGTTTGATCCACTTATATTTTTCACTTAAAACCACATATGATTGAATGTCTAAGTTTATTGCAAACACATAGCATCTCAATTAAATTTAATAACACAATTATTTGAATTCACCACTTCTTTTCATATGTAATTTCACAAATTTTTATACCTTGTTTATGAAAATGATGTCAGATGTAAATGTTGTAATAGGTGCCTGTCACACTGCACATGATTTTATACCAGAAAAAACATAGGGTAAAGATAATGATTGTTCATCACTGCCCAAAAAATTCCATAAGTAGTAGTGATGGGTTAAATGTGCTTCAAACATCAAGAATGATATGAATGAATTATTCTGAATTTTAATTTTTGAGATGAAAGGAATTCTTATTAATGAAATTAACTGCACTACATTAAAAATTTAAAAAACATTTTTAAACAATTTATTAGAATATATATATTTTAAAATTGTTTTTAGCCATTTAGTTATGCTAAAAATTTAACAATTTTGAAAATACCTGTATTAGCCTTCGCTAAAATTCTATTCTATTTTATAATTATCATTTTTTTAAATGCTTAAACTATTAAAGAAATTTTTTTTTTCTGACCAGAAATCCCAGTGTTCCCAACAATCACAGCCAAAGTAACATTCACTAATTTCCAGTGGAAAGACGACCAAGACAAGAGTCTGTTTTCTATACCATCACACTACAAGGAAGACCCAGGCCGATTTCCTGAATTGTGACAATACATGGAACTGTACATCATCCACATCATCTGTAGCATGAGGATGGACCAGCCCTACCTGCTCATTGAGAAGGCTGTGCCTCAGGAGGCACCCACAGTTGATGCACAATATCAAGCTGTTATGGGGAAAAACTCAGGAACTGTTTGTAGTAACTTGTCATCAGTTGATGATCACAGTAGTGATTCACCGTTTATATCCCACCCTGTAGCTAGTGTCTTACCTGTACAATGTAAAGCTCATTATGAATGTTTAGAAGCGAAGAACAAACAAGATCATGATGGCACTTGTTCTCATTGCTCATCAATTTGTGGTTATCAAGATGGGGGCAATGTTGTTGATGAAATTGTTGAAAGAGTGGATGACCCCCTGTCACTGCTAATGAAAGGCAAGAAAAAGCTGCAGAGCTTTCTCCAGAAGTTTACACTCTTTGGCACGGAAAATTCTGAGCTCAAAGAATGTTCTACTTGTACCAACAGTCAAGTCATCTACTCTACTACAAAAGATGACTCTGCAGCTGATGTTGATTTTGCTTATGAACAAAGTAAACTAATTTGTCCACTCATGCACTTAGATTGCCATCAAAATATATGTTTCAATGTTGAAGAAAGTTCAGAAGATGTTTCAAAACGAGATTGTGGAAATTCTAGAAAACACTCCAGGGGTTTCGTCAAGAACATTCACACACTAAAAGAAGCATCCAAAAAGCCTGCTACCTGTTTGCCACCCCAAAGGAGCTTTAGTGGTGACAGGGAACACAAAGAGGTCAACATCTGTGCTATCTTATCAGAGGAAAGCAAAAACCAATATTCTGATATTACGATAGACAAACGCTCGCATATATCCAGCAAATGCAGATCACATGAAATGTTTCAAACTTCTCAACTGGATGACAATAATGATTTGAGAACACCTGGGATGTGCCACAACAGAGAAATTTGTTCAGCATCAGGAGAAGATAAGGCAACTGAATGCATTTTAAAAATGGATGAACAGCCATTTTCTGATGGCCAGTGTGAACTTTGTTGTAGGAAAATTCAAAACATCGATGTAGCAGCACCTGGAATTATAGATGTGCCTGAAGCTACAGTGAAAATAAAAAAGTGGAAACAAAAAAGCTCCTGTAAGGGTAGCCGCAAACAATTTCGTAAGTTACACGAAACAGAGTCTCAGCCACCAAGGCGTAAAAGAAGAGGAAAATTACCCTCAGAAGCTGGGCAGGTGTCTGAAAATTTAGTTTGTCCCTTAGCAGATGATATAATGAAACCAAAAGACGCAATCGATGTAGCACATTTAGAAAAAAAGATGAATGGTGACATGGTATGTTTAGATCTGCCATTGACAAATTTTGGTTTTTACAGCGGTGAGGTTCTCATTCTTATGTAAATATTCATAATAATAAAAATAAGAAACTGTTGTATATTTCTGGATCAATTTCAATGAGATTTTTCTTTCCTAACAAATTTAAGAACAAGAAAGAGATTATTTTTTTCTCTTCATGAGATGGTTTTACTTTTTTCTTTTCCAAATTTGTAAATTTGTTATTAATGTGTGTTTTAATTTATTTTCCTAATTTTCAATTGAAACATGTAATTAACCACTGGATTTTGTAAAAACTAATTTCTGTGAAGCAAACACTGCCTCAAATTTAGGTTGATGAAGTAAAAACAATGCCGCAATTTGAACAATATAATTCTTAATAGGAAAACAGAAATAGAAATAATGCATAGTTCATTTATCCTCAAAGTGCAACCAGAAATCCAGTGTCTTATCCTTTTAATAGTATAATCAATATTTTTAGCAATTTTTACAAATTGAATAAATGTCATTTTTATGACGCATAAGAGAGTTTTTATTTGCTATTCTGAAATTTAACATAGGATAATTCATTTTCCCATCTTGAATACAATTTTCTTTATTCTAAAACTAAAAGGACGAAGGGTCTTCTATAATAATTCTTTTCCCCATCCACATACCACTAAAATGTTAATGGGTCTGTTATTATAATTAATTTTTTTTTCAATCCACATACCACTAAATGAGCATATAAATGAAACATTGTGACATTATTTGTGTCAACATTTGATGTATTATATGTACTGTATGTCATGTGTGGATTTATGAAATTTATCTATTTGTTATTTTAACTTGACTAAGAAATTCATGAATCTGTAGTTTCTTTTTTTTTTTTTTTTCTTTTTCCCCTCTTACTCTTTGGGTCTGATTTTCATGGTCTTCTCTCTGCTTAGTGAAGAAACCACAGTGCTTACGAGTCCCCATTACAAGCATTAGCAATAACTATCACATTTCATTGTTATTTTTTTATTTTTTTTTTTTTTTTTTTTTTTTTTTTTTTTCCCCTCTTACTCTTTGGGTCTGATTTTCATGGTCTTCTCTCTGCTTAGTGAAGAAACCACAGTGCTTACGAGTCCCCATTACAAGCATTAGCAATAACTATCACATTTCATTGTTCTGGCAACTTGTTAAACAAGATGTTTAATGAAAATGAATTGACCCATTAAAATAAACTTTATTTTTGAAATCTTGCCAATGCAAATTAATATTGTATAACTTTTGTTTAGCCACCCAAGAATCATATTTCAGTATTGTCTATTAGTACTTAGGCCATAAAACACAGAACTGTTAATTATTTTGCCACGCCATATCATGTTTACAAGCCAGTGGAATATAATTTCCTCTTTAAGATTTCTTTATCTCAATTTTTTAAGATTCTTTCTATTTTAGACATCCTTTGATTCCCCCAACCAATGGTTGTGCCTTGAGCACAAATTATGTGAATATTTCATTGTGTACTGTACAACCATTAATGACCTGTGGCCATAAAATAGGTCATCAAGATAGCAATAGTGACAGTAAGTCACGCCTTTGCATCCCTTTTCTGTGGCCTATTTATGTTATATGAAATGATGCAGAAGTTTGCCATACCCCAAATCTTTTTTGGAAGTTTCCAAATCTTTCCCAGGGAGTAAAATGTAAATCTGTCCATGTGTTAACATAAACCCTTGAAAACTTTAAATACAAATGAACAAAATGGAAGTAATTTTTTTAATTTTTCATAAAAATGGGGTTGCACCGATTGATCTTCCCCACTGTCAACTAGTATGTTGACACTTGGATGATGTAACAGATTTGCTCATCAAATGCACAGTTTAGCCACATAAAAACTGCGCCAATCAGGGTCTGCTTTTCATGTTGGCAATTTGAGGCTAATTACTCTGTCAAGGTCCAGATGTATGGGAATCGTATAACTTGCACCATGTTATGTAATTAAAATGATTCACTCTTACTTCCTGTTAGTAGCTCTATAATGATTATAATTCATTATGAAGTTCAAAATTAACTACCTAAAATTAATTACAATAAAAATTTTCAAAGCAAAATGTATGAAAATATATAATTGATAATAGGTGACTTGGCCAATGTCACAAGGCTTTTTTAAATTACCGTATTTTTTTGGCGTATAACACGCCCCCACGTATAACACGCACCTCAATTTAAGAAGGAAATTTCAGGAAAAAAACTAAACATTATATCAGCGTATAACACACACACATAATTTGCCCCCTATTTTCGGGAGAAAAAGTGTGTGTTATACGCCAATAAATACAATAATTGGTTTGTTTATCTGTGCAACCAAACTGTAAAATATACCGGAATTTTTTTTATCTGCTTTAAATATTTTTGAATCCCTTTTTTTTATTAGTTCAAACATTGCATGGTCAAATTTTACCCAGCAGTCAATATAAAAAAAATTCTCTTCCCCATTGCTCCATTAAAAAATAAATAAAAATTTGTTGTGACACCTATTTCATTTGATAAAAATAATTGATTTAGAGAGTTATTTTTTTTTATAATGGTTGTTAAAAAATGTATATTTTAGCTGTTGCATAGTTCCACAAATATTGTCTACATCTCATTTTCTACCCATGAAGTACCTACTTGTCTAAATATTTAATTTATATAGTTCACTGCATTAAATTCCATGTTTCGAAAAAAACTTTTTTTTTAGATATTTACAAAGAAATTTGACTACTTTTGTGGTCATTCTGTGACTCAATAATATCTTTGTTCAAGACTATGGCAGTTTAAGAGACATTGCAAGAGTAGATTTTTAAAGAAATTGTTATTATGATTTGATGTCAATGATCACTTGATTGCAAGTAAATTTTTTTTTTTGTTCAACGGTAAAGAGAATAACTATTATAAATGCACATTTTACCAAAATTTAAAAAAAAGGAATGCGGTTAAATTTTTATAAATCTTCAATTAAAATAAATACATATTTCACAGCTTGTATTAAGCTACAAAGATCATTGTCATCTAATAATTCATCAATAATTTTTTATTTAATTTAACTGTTGCATTCTTCAATGTACTCTGTAAATAATCAATAAGTTTTCAGAAATATGTGAGCAATATGCCCTATATTTAATATTTGATTCATTGTGTAGTTAAACTCATGTTTATTATTTTTGGACTTGCTTCTACATTACCAATTAATTTTTTTTACTAGAAAAACTTGGGAAAATTATTATTTCTGTAATTTAAAAAAACTTTTGTACTAATAAATTTTTTTTTAGTAATCTAACACAACATATTGCGACAGTAATTAGTATCTACGCTAGTGTTAATTTAAATTAAGTAAAACTTGTAATGTTTTTAAATCTTAATGGAAATGCTAAAGGCCATCTAAAAGTCTTTTACTCCTTTGCAAAATAGTTATTTTTGCATTTTTAAAGATTGTCAGAATTCGATATCGCCAGTATATTGCATACTCAGCTACCTATGTGTCAATTTAAAGGTACTTTTAGGAAAAGGATATGGTGTGCCTTAAATTTTTCAAATAACCTGTTGATAAAAGCTATAGATAACTTCTAAATACTTAGAAATTATCTCTTTCTAATTACAATATAAATGAAATTTGATTTCTTTTTTGCTTAAATTGTGTAATATAAGTATAAGATTATATCCTTTTTGTATGGCTATTACAGTGAGCACAACTTCATCAAGCATTGCAATGGGACCAAGTGATTTTGATCACCAACATAAAGTATTTTGTTGCTTTGACAAATTGATATTTAAAATTCCATTTTCAAATTAAAAATTTTAATAAATAAAAAAGATATTAAAATTACAATTTTTTTTGAAAATGATTAAATAACACATAATCAGATTTTTACATAACAATTTAGCAAAAGGGAAAATACTGCTTCTCTATGTTCTGGTGTTAATATAAATGTGCTATTAAATGTTGTTCATTTTTCTCACTACTTTTTACGCTAACAACAGTTTGTTATTTAAGTTTCTGAGAATTATTCATCTAATTAAACCAGGTTTATAAATGTAGAATAATATAGACATTTCTACTTAAACCATAAAACTAACACTTAATTAATAATCATTAAAAAAAATAATGGATACCCTTAGTCTTAAGAGCTTAAGAATTGTATTGAATGAAAGAAGGGTAGACGGTTTGCCTCTGAAGTTAAAATGGTGAGTTGTTAAATGATTAAACTTAATGTGCTGTTTAGTTATGCCATATTCTTTAACAGAGATGTCAGTGATAGAGCAAGGGAACAAATCTCCCCAGCAAGCATTGAGTGCTTTCCTTGGACTTTATATAAAAATTATACATGCATCTTAAATAATAATTAGACTGGTCTCAAGATACAATGAAGATACTGTACCATTAACCAAATATGGTACTTGAATTCTTTTCGATGGGTGCTTCAAAATTTTTTTAATTCATCCCAGACTATTTGAGGAGGCCTAATTTAGGAGTTTATTATAAAAAGTAACCATACAAGGTAACGGTATTGCACAGTCAAGTATTATTTCCAATATTGTTATTATATTTTCATTACACCTTTTACTTAGCCTTCTTTTAAATCATTAAAAAAAATTGTGTTTTTGTGCTCTGAAATCTGCAGTATAACAATAACACACAATGATCCAATAATATATCATTATATGTACCGGTACACTACTACTATGACTATGATGGATGTAACTGTTGAAAGCAGAAAAAAATTAAACATGACTGTAGATCTGGGTTTTGTCTCTTTATTTGTAGTGTGATCATATTTGTTGGAAGGAATATATACATAATTAAAAAAACAAAACAATGAAAACAAGTTTTATTTCCCTTTTTCCAAAACAGAAAGGAAATATAACAATTTTTTTGGTGCAACATTTTCTGAAGGTGATCATATGCGTATCGGAAAATTTGATCGAAAGAAATTTCGTCGACGGTAAATTGATCGAATCTGTTTTTCATTTTTTACATTAAAATTTTGCTTCAAATTTCTTTGTGAACGCATTATTTTGTTTTATTATATTATATAGTATAGTGCGTTCAATAAGAAATTTGACGAAAATTTTAACGTGTCAACTGAAAAAAAAATTCGACCAAATTTCCGTTCGATCAAATTTCCGTCGATCAATTTAACGTCGACGAAATTTCTTTCTATCAAATTTCTGGGTACCGATCATATGCGGTAATAAATACGTTTTATTTTAATAAAATATAAAGGGAGATTAGTCTGAAAGCGGAAGTTTTACTTTTGGATGCTTAAAGATGGCGGAAGACGAAATTGACGTCGAAGGGGAATTCGACTTGAAAACAGAGTATGTAGAAGAAGCCGGTTTTGTTATATTTGATATAAGAAGCTAAGCATTTGATTAAAAATTAAGCTTGCGAACTTATGAAGCTAATTTTGTGATTTAAACTATGTGCTATGGAAATTTAACTTTTTTGTTGCTCCCTATCTGTGATTTAAAAATCAAGTTCTGTACTGAGTAGTAGTAGGCTCAACCCCCCACCCCCCACAGACATTCTATATTAGTACAGTAAGATTATGCTAGGCCTAGCATAGTTATTATAGGTAATCCCTTATTTTAGTGCGTTTTATTATTTCTACAGAAATAAAATTAAAAATTCATTTTTACCTCATGGAACTACATTAAAACACTTCAGTGGCTACTGTAACATGTATTTATTGTTTTCAAATTGTTTTTTCATGTATTTTGCAGTGGTTTTAAGGTGAAAATTTAATATAAACCATGTATTTACAAAGACTATCGACGGCTGCTATTGTTTTGGTCTGTTTCGCTGAAGCTTGGCCAGATTTTTTGCCAGTCTCAGACCAAAAGAATTATTGATACGGTTAAAGGAATGTAAAAATAATAGACAATTATTATGTCAGATTCAGGGGCATCAGCTTACACTTGGGTGTAGGCGTAGGGACCGGCATCGGCTTACACTGGGGTGTAGGCGTAGAGACCGGCATTGGCTTACACTGGGGTGTAGGCGTAGGGACCAGCATCGGCTTACACTGGGGTGTAGGTAGGCGCAGTGACCGGAATCTCTCTGAGCGTTGAAGGTGCAGTCGTCCCATCGTGTTGTCCATACACTCTAGGTCCATTTAATGCGATCTGTGCCAGTATGAAGGTTAAAAGGTCATATCTTGGATGGTGGACGTGGGGCAGGAGGGTGGGGGTACACTTCCCCTGTTCATCAGAGCGTGATGATCGGCATCACGTATCCCCCTTCCTCCCCCCCCCACTTTTTTTTTTCTCTCTCCCAGGGTGCTCGAAATATACGGGTAGACCCTTGAAGTTGAAGCCATGGTGGTGGGGGGGGGGGTAGAATTTGAAACTGATTACCAAGGCAGCGTACACACACATCATCATCTGACCAAGAGTGACCGGGACGATGCATTACGTCACTATATCAAAGAATGACAACGTAGCAGTTTCAGTAGTGGTGTAAGCTGACCAGAGAAACCGCGAAACAGTGGGCCGGGCAAAAGACGCCGAGCACGGAGTCTCGACGTAATAGGATTCCACGAACATCGAAGAGCGACCGATGTCCATGTCCAAGTCACTGATGGGCAAGGGAACCAGAGGCAAGGCTCTAGCACGTGGTGTTGATGTAATACCATCGCCTTTGTTTAACCAGATGGACAAGGGAACCAGAGGCATGGCTCGAGTACGTGGTGTTGATGTAACACCTTTGTTTAACTAGGGCTGAAGTTGATGAATTAAAAGTGGCGCTGTCAAGAGAAGCTAGGTTCTTGGAAGTAAGGTTGTTCACCGCCGGAGCTGGAGTGGGTCTGCTTCTGCTGAAATTCCCTACTTCTCTGAGCTCCAAAAAATATTAATTAACTAGCCAAAGAAACCCGGCGTTGCCGGGATAGCATCGGAAAAACAACAACGTCTACGGCCTTTTAATTTACATTGAAATTATGCGCCAAGTAAAAAAAAAAAAAAAAAAACCCTAATTAATTTGTCTCCTATAAAAAAACATTTAAAATAACTTGTGTAAACCTTTCGGTCCCCCATAGTATCCCATTTTCCAATGGGATCCAGATCCTATTGGAATCCCAATCCCGTTGAAATCCCTTCCCATTGGGATACCAACCCCATTGGGGGTTCCGATTCCATTAGGATCGATCCCATTTCCCGGTGGGAACCCAATCCCGTCGGTATAACAATCGTGGTGTGATCCCATTCCCGTCAATAGCTTGATTCCAGTGGGATCCCGATCCCGGTGGGATCCTGCTTCCCAGTTAGATCCCAAATCCCGGTGGGATCCTGATCCCAATAGAACCCGATCCCGGTAGGCCACTGATCCCGTTTTTCTATAGAACCTCGGTATGATCACGCAACCCGATGGGATCTCGTTACAAGATTAATCCATTCATGTTTTTTTTAGGTATTTTTTTAGTAATTTTATTTATATAGCTCATATAATATAAGGAAAAAAACGAATTCGGGCCCCAGGCCCCCACACCCCCTCCCCCCAGCTCCTAATGGAATGTTATAAAAAGTTCATAACCCCTTATCCTTAAGACTAAGAGTTCCATCCGGATAATGATGGATATATGTGCCAGGTTGGGTCAAGATCCATCAATCCGCGTGAACGCTTTTGTGGAACAAACAGACAGACGAACCCACACATTTTCCCTTTTAAATATATATATATATATGCCGTATATATGTGATATGATATATTAATTTAACAAAAAAGAAAATGCATAATATTCCCGTTTCATATCAACAAAGTAGTATTTATTAAAACCGTTGCCCTACTCTCCTACCTATTATGTTGCCGATACGTGTATTTCAAATGCACAGCTAATAACATAGGGAACTGACAATAATATTAATAAACTCTCAATCATCACCCTCCCCTTATAAATTTTTGGGAGCTCGAAGCGGAGCTGGTGTTGAAAAAATTGTCCGGAATGGATCTGGAAAAGGAAAGGGAAGGGGGGGGGGTGGCACAAATTTGTGAGAATGCGTCCCATTTGTTTTGAACAATTGTGGCGACGGAGAAATGGGGGTGGGGGAAATCGTCCATAGCGTGGGGTCATTTACTGACGGTCATCGCAAATCACACTCATGGTAAGCAGATACGTTGTTCGTGATTGGTCAGCGCTACTTTGAGCACCCCTCCCCCTTTTTCGTATACCAATGAGCTTAAGTTGACTGATTTGCGTTAAGAAGCATGAGAGTGAGGGCTGGTGATCATAATTATATATAATAGGACGCACTCATTTTGCGGTATTAATGGTGTACTGGGATCTCTTTGTTGAAAATGGCCGGAAGACCAAGATTAAATAGGATTCAAATTGTTGATCCAACGGAAATTTTAAATGATGCAGCACTTCGGACTGAGAGTTGGCTTATGCGCACACTTTGTGAGGCAACAAATAATGTCAATACAACAATGGAATTTCTTGCAAGGCGCTCCCTTTTAAAGAATAAAATGGAATGCAACAATTGCCATGTGGCTTGTAACCTTGCAACCCACAATCAAGGTATTGACAAACATATATGGAAGTGTCCAATTTGTCGTTTGAGGAAAAGTATACGAGA
>CAXITT010000989.1:2648-13094 GCA_964033795.1 Lymnaea stagnalis
CTTGCTGTCCTCTCACCTACTTATGTTCTGTCACAATCCTCTTGCTGTCCTCTCACCTACTTATGTTCTGTCACATTCTTCTTGCTGTCCTCTCACCTACTTATGTTCTGTCACATTCTTCTTGCTGTCCTCTCACCTACTTATGTTCTGTCACATTCTTCTTGCTGTCCTCTCACCTACTTATGTTCTGTCACATTCTTCTTGCTGTCCTCTCACCTACTTATGTTCTGTCACATTCTTCTTGCTGTCCTCTCACCTACTTATGTTCTGTCACATTCTTCGTGGTGTGCACTCACCCACTTATTTTCTGTGACAGTCCATTTGCAGTCCTCTCACCTACTTATGCTCTGTCACAGTCTATTTGCTGTTCTCTCACCTACTTATGTTGTATCACTTTCTTCTTGCTGTCCTCTCGGAGGCTACATGTCAGCTAAGTGTTACTTTTTTTTTTAAATTCTGTTTTTACTGTTGTTTGTTCACCAATGAAGGCTTCTTGCCGACACGTTCGTTGTTTTGTTGTGTTCTTTTGTTTTTCCTCAGGTTATCCCATTCTTTTTTCACTCATTTCTGCCATTTTAGGTTGCAAAGTGTCTTCAATTTTTTAAACAATTTTTTTTTTTTTTTAAAAGTATAAAATTTTAGCGCAGGTATTGTAGAGAACACGGCTTGGCATAATTTTTTGCCTATTTGTTATTACTGTAACGGTTAGCTATTGAAGTAATATATTCAGACAAAAAATTGATGTATAAATATCGCAAACTTGATGTCTTTAAGGTATGGCGAACCACTTTACATAATCCTTTGTTGTTATTTTTTTTATAATGGTGTTTTCGTACGAGAATATTTCAGCGCTGTTCACCAATAAAATTTCCAGAAAAATTTCACCATAACATTGATCAATGTGTGTCTTCGAACTGGTGTCGCGAACATATTTTCATTCAATGTGTTCTGCTCAGGATGTTTTAGTATTTCAACGTTGTAATCAGACGGGACTTAAGACTTGCCGAGGCCCTAAGCTATACAAAGTCCGGGGCCACCTACCGTTTTAATTACTATAAATGAAAGAACTGCTTTCAAGCTTAGTAAAAGAATGAAATAGCGAAACGAGGTATGTGGAAGCTTGAAATAAAATAACAGGACAAAAAACAAGGATGTTTCGGCATAAAGCCTTCCTCAGCCAACAATAGAAATGAAAATATAACAAAGAAAAGAGCACAGTAGACAACTTAAGCAGTATTCATTCGTGTCTCCGGAAGTCACGAAGGCTTTATGCCGAAACGTCCTTGTTTTTTGTCCTGTTATTTTATTTCAAGCTTCCACATACCTCGTTTTGCTATTTCATTCGTTTTAATTACTTCAGCTGCAAATATAAATGCTTGTAAAAGGACTTATACGAAAAAAATATGTCTTTAAGGGTCGTTTAATTTGCAATGAAAAGGACTCCGGTGTACTTTAGTTACACAGGCGCTCGCATTGACACATCAAAGCGAGACTCCGTGTACTTTAGTTACACAGGCGCTCGCAATGACACATCAAAGCGAGACTCCGTGTACTTTAGTTACACAGGCGTTTGCAATGACACATCAAAGCGAGACTCCGTGTACTTTAGTTACACAGGCGCTTGCAATGACACATCAAAGCGAGACTCCGTGTACTTTAGTTACACAGGCGCTCGCAATGACACATCAAAGCGAGACTCCGTGTACTTTAGTTACACAGGCGCTCGCAATGACACATCAAAGCGAGACTCCGTGTACTTTAGTTACACAGGCGCTCGCAATGACACATCAAAGCGAGACTCCATGTACTTTAGTTACACAGGCGCTCGCAATGAAACATCAAAGCGAGTTGCCGTTAGTAGCTCAAATAAATCTGGAAGCTGAATGAAACAGAGGTTTATTTTCTTGTAAATATTAACCAGAATTATGAGACACGTTGACCATAGTTGTAGTTTGACGGTCGTTCAATAAAATGTCTATCCATCTAAAGCTGAAAGGAATCTGTGAAACAATTACTGTGTAAACTTGACAAAACAAGAAGTAACAAAAACAGCTGAGCGTGTCGGAAAGACGACTCCGCCAGCAAGCAAACAAAGAGTAACGCAAAAATAATTTTAAAAAATAAACATTTAGCTGAAGTGTGCAATCTGAGAGGACAGCAGGAGGAATGTGATAGAACATAAGTAGGTGATATGGCAGCAAGAGGAATGGGATAGAGCATAAGTAGGTGATAGGACGTGAAGAGGAATGGGATAGACCATAAGGCGGTAAGAGAGTTGATACAGGCCAAAAACAAAGGACGAGAGGATAGTAAAGTCCACGGCTATTGGTTTTCAAAGGGATGTGAGGAGTAGGACAGAAAGTTTAACGAGGAAAGGACTACATGACATAAATGTCATATGATCATTTCGTTGCGCCCTTTTTTAGTTTTTTTCATACCTTGTTTCGCTTACCTTGTTTCCCATACCTTGTGCCCCACACCTTGTGCCCTATATCTTGTTTACCATACCGTGTTTCCCATACTACCTTGCTTCACATACTTTGTTTTCCATACCTAGTTTCCTATACCTTGTTTCCCATTGCTTGTTTCCCATACCTTGTTTCCCATACATCTGTATCAAGTAGTAACGATAATTTTATGATTGGGGGGTCACCACAGCACAAGGAACTGTATTAAAGGGTCGCGACTTTAGAAACACTGAGAACCACTGTTGTAGGGGAGTCGTTGGAGGGGTTGGCTAAAAATATAGGTATTCTTGGTGCTTATCAATGAAGTTACCCTCAGCTATATATGTAACTCTTGAAGTCCGCATATCTCTGTAATCAAGCAACAATTGAATATTCCCCTCAAAGAATTCATCATCCACAAAAGGGGGCTAGTAATTTTTTTTTTTAAAAAGACAAAATCCTGCATTATTGGCACGCGTGATTTTTTTTTTTAAAAGCGTGACTTCCGGGAGGGCAATTTTAGATGGAAGTGCCCCCGGAACCAAAGTGTCTCTCTTTGGGGGAGCTGTGACCTCATCTCACACAGAACCAAACACTTGATGATGGGATCGCCCTTTAGCATGCGATGGGCGAGCGCTCAGAAACACCCCTTGGGCTTTTATTAACATTTCTTTTTTTCATTTATATAATTGACTTGATAAGAGATTAAAAAATATTTTTAAAAAATATGATGCCATAATAATTTTAATGAGACCTGAATTATTTTTGTTAAAAAGTTGAATTTGATTTTAGAGCCGTCACGCGCGATTGCATTTTTAAAACCATTAAATATTTCGTCCTTGGGGCGTAACAAATCTACGGGGTTTGAATATACTATTTAAGCGTCCGGGTTTTTTCGTTTATTGTTTCGAATAGACACAGAGATATGGCAATGCAGGTTGGTCTCGCAAGTGAAGCAGCTTTTTAGAAAACAGTTTGTAAAACATAACATTTATTCTCCCATGGGCAAAGCCTTTGATAGGGCGCCTACACCAGAATCAGCTGTTGACATCACGGTACCAGGATTTAAAAGTTACTTGACTTTTAACTTCAATACATCTTAAGAATGTGTGTGTGTGGGGGGGGGGTCGGGCATTTGCAATTTATCGTTCGCAGGAAATAGAACAAAGTATGCGGAAGCTTGAATCGAAAGAGAAGAGAAGTAAGAGAATAACTGTCGGCAGACAGGAAATATAAAAGAATACGTCAGGAAATACAAACTAGTCGAAAACTTAAGTGATCGCCATTATTATTGCCGGAAGTTGAATTTTTCAAAAAGAAGATTACAGGAAGTGAAAGAATGTATCATTCATAAGAGCCATTCCGCATTGAAAGAATGTATCATTCATAAGAGCCATTCAGCATTCGTGTGGACGACTGGTGTATACTTCTGAAACAATAATGTTTTCAAAGCTTCTTCTTGCTAAACTCCACACCATTCACATGAACTTTACATACGCCGATCATTCCAACAGCTCGTTGATTTACAAGGACGCTCATCTCTTTAACCACAGACGCAAAAGGCGTTTCATTCACCGTCTCCACTCTTCCTATTCCCATAATCCCCATCGCCGTATAAAAGGGGTTTTAGCGGCTCTCTTTGGTCGCCCCTCTCGCACAGAGACGTCGTGTGGACCATTTAACCCCTGCGGTTGCATGGACAGTCAGATATTTAAGGGACCCAAAGATGTGAGTTGGGAGGGAATACAAAATTAGGCCCATCAACCCCTGAAAGCAGCACGAGGCACAAAACCGGAAAACTGTCAGAAAGGCGTTCAGAAGTCACGTGACGGCTCTGCTTCTAACGGAACTCGGCATCTATTATGAATGGTTGACTATTTTTACCCAAACAAATCTTTCCCTAATAGCTGTAGATTATAGCTGTAGATTATTATATAAAATAAATGACATGTGTATCTAATACAATACTTTTCATAAAAATAGTACAGCATCTCTGATTTCAGCAAGCTAATTTTTCTTTCTCAGCAACCAGCACTTTTTTTCCCGTTGGGAGGTTTCTACTTGGGTTTTCATTCCTTGAAAACAAATGAAGACATTTCTTGTGCATGAAAAATCGCAACCAAATCTATGGATCTCTATGGAAACACCATGGTTGAGAACCTGCGCCCTGATATTTTTAAAAATTCCGAAATCTGTCTCATTTCTTAAAGGCAACTCAATTCCATTCGCGCACAGCTTCCGCCCCCCCCCCCCAAATCAAAGATCCACCACAACTACAACATCCCCCACATGGTTAAATCCATCACTAAGACCAAGTCATCAGTGTTCAAGTCACGGCTCAGCGTTAGATCACTGCCTTTAAAAAGCCACGATTGACTGAGTGAGGACACGGAAACAGTTGTTACGCCCGAATCACAAGGGCAGTAAATACAGAGCGGTCTTAGAGTTGAAACATCTTAAAGTATACGTAGTTGCTTTTTTTTCTTCACAGTGCTAAGAGTGCTACAAATGTATTTTAATATCGCGTGGGGTAAAATCTCAAATAAGTTAGAGAAACAGACCCTTGGAAAAGCTGTTAACATAGATTTCCTAAAATACTCAGTTAAGGAACATTCTAGACAAGACCAGGGGTATTTTTGCCCTCTCAACGCTCACAAAAGTCTATTACTGGTAGTGGTTAGAAGGAGCCCTTTTATTTTTGCAAACCTTTTCATGCTAATCCAGATCAATTATGCACATAATTAGGGGCCTTTCGGAGATCTTGTCTCACTTCCAACAGAACCAGCCGTTTGACGTGTTAAGCACGTGACTTTAAATGTTCTCTATTCTATTCAAGACTTTCATCCAAGGAAACACAAAAATCATAAATACAATCTAATGAGCAGTTCGCTCCCACGCGCATGTCTCGATGTGTTTTCTTTTCAATTCCCCAGTGGAGAATATGCCCGCAACAATTTGTCTCCGAACCTCCCGGTCCCTTGCAATATTCTTTAACTCATTCTTACTCTTTCCTATCTTTGTTTTTTGTTTTTTTTTCAATCTTTGTAGACCACTCTTCCCCAGGTGTTTCCCCTCCCCCTTTCCCCGTTCCTCTTGACTCTAGCGGGTTCCTTTCCCCCCCCCCCCCNGGTTCCTTGCCCCCCCCCCCATACAAAAAGCATCACTCTTCTCCCACGTCATGATGTCCAGGTGTATATGTCTCGGTCTGTTGTTGCCAATATGTAAGTTAACATTCTAATCGTCTGCTGATGTGAAAAATAACACCGAGATGATCCAACACAGGCTTTCAACGACGGGGCTTTGCAATTCAAAAGGAAAGCGCGCGCGCCAGATCTCGTCTTGAGCTTCATTAGGTCCAACTGAGATACACATTTCTGTCTTGCACAACAGACGACGAGAAGACAAATTGGGGCAGGTGGGCGGGTGTCTGACGGAACATCTTATGTTTCTTAAACCACAGGAAGATACGTCTCTATCAAATTAGGCGTGGGTGAATGTGTCTGGTTTCCGGTCCAGTGTATTGCAGATTGCATGCATACCCATAGAAGACGCCATTTTTTAAAATTTTGTTAATGGAGGGAATAAGAAGGGAAAGCGACGTCTGCGCAAGGGGAAAATATTCTATGTTCGAATTTTGTTTACGTGTAAATTATATCATGTTTTTCGAATGATTCCTAGAAATCTTCTTTAACATTATGTTTTCTCTATTCAATAATTTAAAAAAAAAACTTTAAATGGGATTATTTTTGTGAATGAGAATGATTCTATCCCCCTCCTTCCCTTTTATAAATATTTACAACTTTTCAGGAAACGAATTATATTTCTTTTAATGAATAAAAGATATCATTCTAGGACAGAAAGCACAAACTTTGAAAAGTTGCTTAATATTGATTCATTTCAATTATGGATTGATACATTTTAACAGTAAAAAAAAATCTTTTAATGGAAATTGGTGGAAATTCTAGTGAAACAAGAACACCCACACATTCTGGTGATACAAGAACACCCACACTTTTGTGGGGAAACAAAAGACTCAAAGGTTACATCAATTCACTCCCGCGTTCTCAGGAATCCATTTGTTGCTAAATCGAGGGACTCACTAGATTATTTTAGATCTTTTCGGTCGTGGCCGCTTAAAGCTCCCTGGCCAAGACAATATATTCTGTTTTTATTTGACAAGTGACAAGCCAGTTAAGCTTCCACCGAGTTGGTTGGACAATGAGGAACAAAAATGAAATTGTTGTCTTAAAAGAGAGTTTGAAGCGGCAAAGTTTCTGATCAGCCGGTTATGTTAAATATGTTTAACCAACATTTTGTCGATGAGTATTGGTCTTTTTGACTCACAAGATTCGTCATTTTATAGACAATGCAAGGATGAAATAGATAACTTGGTAGGGGGTTACCATTACCATGGTCTTCATTTTACTCAAAAGTATATGACGATAACAAAAGTACATGAAGATAACAAAAGTACATGAAGGTAACAAAGGTAAGTGAAGATAACAACATTACACGAAGACAACAAAAGCACTTAACAATTTGAGGTTTTTCATTTAAGGATAAAAATGGATGGTCGATTTTTTAAAATTAATTTTTGTTGTTGTTGATTTTAAGAAAAAAAAACTAGAGTGATCCGTGAATAAGTAATATCGATTAAATTCAATAAATATTTATAAAACTAGATTTTCTACGCGCCCAAGGGAAGGTGCCAACATTTCAATTTTAACAAATGATACACGTCACGCGATCCAGGCATCAACAAAATTGCTATCTCTATTTTGTTTTTAAAATATGAATTAGTAATGTATGAAAAAAATCTACCCAATGATACGTCAAATACTCGAATCCTATCAAAAGTTTTCTCATAAAAGTCGATACGCCAAAATCTAAAGAAACAAAACAAAAAAAAATAATAAAAAATTTAAGTTCACCATTAGTTTAAGAGAAGAAGACAACGCGATGAGTGAAAGCTGTTACCTGGGTCCTAAAATAATAATTTTAGATTAATAGCGATGAGCGTAAAATTGAGTTTTTCTTGTATAGAGATGTAAATGTGTGACTTGGTGGTGTAAATATGTAACTGGGCGGTGTAAAAAAATGTTACTGGATGGTGTAAATATGTTACTGGACGGTGTAAATGTATTACTGGGCGGTGTACATATGTTACGGGGCGTCGTAAATATGTAACTGGGTGATCTAAATATGTAACACTCGGCAGTGTAAATATGTTGCTGAGCGGTGTAAATATGTAACTGTATGGTGTAAATATGTAACCAGGTGTTGTAAATATGTAATTGTCGATATAAATATGTAACTAGGTGGTATATATAAGTAGCTACATTTATAAATGTATAATTAGGTTGTGTAAATATGTAACTGGGGAGTGTAAATATGTAACTGGGCGATATAAATATATAACAGTACTGTGTAAATTAACTCAGGAAATGTGACTTTTTGCTGTAATCCCTTTCGGAGCCAAACCATTCAAAGTCAAATTGGAGTGTCCAAACTTCCCGTCATGAAATGAATGATGTATTCTTTGGCTTAAACCAAGTGAATTTCGGGGGGGGGGGCATCCACGTGACATAAATCCTGCATATCTATACAACAAGCCAAGAGAATTTATCTCTGTCTTGAACTCTTTTTGTTGTCAACGGCTTTTTTGCCGAATCGTTCATCATCATCATCATGTTCCTTAGTCCTTGGACCGTTGGGGCGCCACAGATGACATGAAAACTATCCTCCATTCCTCTCTGTTTTCTGCACGCCACACAGCATCACACAGCATCACACAGCATCACAAAGCATCACACAGCATCACACAGCTCACACAGCAGCGCCCAGCTTTAGTCTCGTCCAACCTTTGATGCTGTCTTCCCATCTTTTTCTGTCTTCCTCTTCTTCTCCCTCCTCTCTGAACCGTTCACCTTTCAGTTATTGTCCTTCATCCGGGTTACCGCTACTCTTTGTATATTTCGTATCGCCTCAACCTGAATGCAGCCATGCCCGTATTCAACTACACACTTCAAGTTGTTGTTGTTTTCAACACACACACACAATTCTGGGTGTGTTGAAATGATGTGTAAAAGAACCACAGCTAAAACTAGTATTAATGCGGTTGGATCAGTGGAACCGCCAATCTGGAGCGGCTGTCTCTCCAACTAAACAAGGAGGTCAACTTGTGCGACGGGAAATGAACCTATGACGCAAACATATGAACCTATGACGCAAACATATGATCCTATGACGCAAACATATGAACCTATGACGCAAACATATGAACGTATGACGCAAACATATGAACCTATGAACGGAAATACAACAGCGTTTCTGAATTTATCTCATATTATCTGCAAGAGTTATTGTTCGCCCATTGCATACGAAGATGACCAGTGCGATTTTTGACTAAAGCATTATTGAGCTGTATTTGGTATAAAGTGAGGGAGAGTGGCTCAATTCGTCAGCCTCACTCTCTCGCCCTTGTCTATTTGATCCAATGGCAAGACTTGGTCCAGACGACTTTGTCAGGGTGCAGTAGATGAGAAGGAAGAGTTAACTGTTATGGGCTGCACTGAGTAGCGAATTTTCTCTGCGCCTCTGTTCAACACTAGTGTGATTCCGATTTCTTGTACTGCTGGGAGCGAATTGCTTGGTAGATTCTACCATGCGTTTTAGATGGGGCTAGAATCACGGTCGTGGCCAGTTGTTAAGATTTCTCTGCGCCTCTGTTCAACACTAGTGTGATTCCGATTTCTTGTACTGCTGGGAGCGAATTGCTTGGTAGATTCTACCATGCGTTTTAGATGGGGCTAGAATCACGGTCGTGGCCAGTTGTTAAGATACTTATAGATTATATTAAACGCGTATATTAACACCTTATGCTCGATTACTAAACACAAAAAATAATGCTTTAAAATGTAATGGACTTGTTTAAAAAAAAATAAAATTCTACTATCTTGACGGTTCATTTTTCTTACTCGGCAAATAAATGTGTATTCTGAAGTATTGAGTTAGCTCAAACCTTGGTGACAACCTAGATAGAACACTAACTTTGGAAAGTCACATTAACATGCTATGCAAAGCGATTTTTCTAGAGCTGCGCAGGATTAGTCACATCAGGCCCTTCTTAACAAGTGATGCGACACAGAGGCTAATGTCTGCATTTGTGCAATCACGCATGGACTACAATTCTCTCTGGTGGGTCTTCCAGCTACGCTCCTGGATAAAATTCAAATAGCACAGAATAATGCGGCTCGCACTGTTATTCGCAAACGCAAGTTCGACCATGCTAAAACACGTTTGAGAGAGTTGCATTGGTTGACGGTCCGCACTCGCATAGAGTACAAAATTGCAACTTTGTGCTACCGCTGCTTACATAGCCTGGCGCCGTCCTATCTGAAAGAACTACTGACGCCTTATGTACCCACTAGACAACTCCGCTCATCCGCTAGTGGCAAACTCTAGACACCACGTGTTCGCCTTGAGATTTACGGAAAGCGCACTTTCGCATTTGCTGGCCCAACGATTTGGTACGGCCTTCCTGCCGCTCTCAGAAACAACCAGACACTGGAGTCCTTTAAAACCGATTTAAAGACACATCTATTTCGCAAACACCTTCTGGGATGATGTTGTCTACCTCATTTTCCAGTTAATGCATATTGGCTGTGTTGCTTAGGGTTGAAATGGGTATGCTTGTAATAAGTTTTTGTAGTGTTGAGTTTGTTTTAAATGTGGTAAATTATAGATATGGTTGACTTTGTGCCGCGCTGCAAGCCTTTGGGGATGAAGCATGTCTTTCAAATAAACTTTATTATTATTATTACCCATAGCCCTGCTGAACTATCGATATGTATTCTTGCGATAAGGGATATGTTCACGTGTCCGCAGAAAGCGCTTACAACGTGACTGTCACGTGATAGCCACTAACAGCTTTATAGTTGCCTTATCGTTCAGAAATAACTTGTGTTTAAATAAATGACCCTTTGGGTTATTGTTTGTT
>CAXITT010000989.1:27031-51081 GCA_964033795.1 Lymnaea stagnalis
GGTGAGTGAGTGAGTTGGTGAGTGGGTGAGTGAGTAAGTTGGTGGAGTGGGTGAGTGGGCATGCAGTGCGAGTTTAACTGGTGAGCTTAGCTCACCGAAGAGCTCAACGGTACACTGACTTGCGAGGTCAAAGTTAAGCTCACTGGAGAGCTCAGAGGAAAGCCTGCTGGTAAGGTCAGATGTTAGGTCATTGGTTTCAACGTCGGCGCATAAACTGACAGTAGATTTGTACTGTCTTAAGCTGAGGTTACAGTTAATGTATATTTAAACATGTGTGATTAGGTAGCGACCACAGTACAGATAATGCCACTAAAATATTATTTTTTAGTTGTAATACCCTTGTATCATGACGTTACCTGTTTGGTCTACTGAATATGGCTAAAATTATGACATCATATTACAATAGATTTCATTTAGCCGTGTTTATAGTAATGAGAAGAAATTGTATATATATATCTATATATCTATATCAATTGCAATGTGTTAAGTCGGAGAAGAAAGAAAGAAAAAATAAACGGTGAGGGGGCAGGAAGATTAGGAAAATTTTAAGCGAATTTGGGTCTCAAAATGATACCAAAAAAACTTCTTAATTGTAAACCTTCATGTCTTACTTACTGGGGCGTCGTTCGTTTGTTTTTCTTTTTTTTTACAAAAGAATTGGAAAAAAAAGGGGGGGGGGCAAAACCAAAAATGGGTCGGCTCGTTAAGGCGCCACAGTGCATAGCATTTTAAATAAAACATTGCCCCACCCTGCCCTACCCGAATGACGCCCCTGCTTTCTTAAAGTCAGCACGTTTTAAAAATTATAATTATTTACATCAATTTCTGAACAACTGATCATGACCCTGGCGGGACAGGTTGACAACAAGGGACATTTTTTTAGAACTGTACATTTCATTACACCGGAAGTAGATTAATAGTTATGAGGTTTCAACAACAACAACAACAACAACAACAACAACAACAACAACAAAAGAAGAAGAAAAGGGTTTACCATTTCGACTATTGTTATTTTTACTTTATATAGTTTTATTTTAATTTATATTTTTTTTTCTCAATATTTTGTTTACATTTTAAAAAAAGAATTTTTTTATTTTTTTTTATTTTGGGGGGGGGGTGGTATATTTTATACCTAATTATAGACAAGTAATTGTATATAAAAAAATATAAGATCGCTCTGGTGCAGCCGTATGTTGTGTTTCTGTTTAAATATAATCATTTCAAAATATCATCTTTGCCATCAATGCTCCCATCATTATTATCACGACGTAACACACAAATACATACAAGTAAATAAGGACACACATCTAAATTATTTTCCAATCTAAACCAGCCGGCATCGATCAAAACAAGTTGTTGTTTTTTTTCTTAAAACCTTCTCTCCTTTGCCATCAAAGATATTTCCTGGAAAAAGGAGGATATTGGAAATTCTCAGTGGCGCATTGTGTGCGAAATATGTTGTCAGCCATGCTTAAAAAGTTTTTTAGTTTTTTGTTTTGTTTCTCAACTTTCTTGTGTTGTCTGCTGGTGAAGAAGACATCTTGCCTAAATTTTCGTTTGGTTGTCCCGTTTGTTTCTTTTCAAGATCTTACAGATTTTCTTCTTCTATATTCTGCTGATCATTAAATGTGCTGCTGAATGTTTGCGTTTTTAGCACAAACAAAATGAGTAGTAGTTTTAAAATAATAATTGCCGTACTTATCATGTGTCAAACTCAAGACCCGCGGGCCCCTTCCGGCCCGCCGTACAATTATAATTCTCAGGCCCGCGAGGCCTTGACCAGTGTACACTTATAACCAGGTCAACGCTATGCTGTTTCCCAATGCGCATTTTGATGAAAAACTTGGCTTACTTCGTGCCGAATTCGCAACGCCGCTCTAGTGACTTTGACGCGCTGAAATGTAATTTCGAGCTGTTTCGTAACCCATTTGTCACAGACGTGGAAACCGCTACTGTAAATTTGCAGACTGAATTAATAGAACTGCAGTGTAATGGAACACTAAAGTGAAAGTAGGACACAAATGGGCCTGGACAATCCTCTCGCTTCATTCCTGAAAGGGGTGCCCCAGCTTCGTCTACTTTCGGTTTGAACCTTGAGCATGTTGGTTAGCACGTTTATGTGTTATCAGCTGTTTTCTGTGATGAAGATTAACAAAACATCGCACAGGAGTCGTCTCCCTGGTGAACACTTGCAGTCCATCATGAGACTCTCAATGACACAGACCGTTACTCCCAACATAAACGAACTTCCTTGTTTTTGTAGCCAAGAAAAGGTGCCAAACATCCAGCTCGGACACACGGAGAAGAAGACAAATGGGCGTGCCGAGGACAAGAAAAGGTGCCAAACATCCAGCTCGGACACACGGAGAAGAACACAAATGGGCGTGCCAAGGACAAGAAAAGGTGCCAAACATCCAGCTCGGACACACGGAGAAGAACACAAATGGGCGTGCCGAGGACAAGAAAAGGTGCCAAACATCCAGCTCGGACACACGGAGAAGAACACAAATGGGCGTGCCGAGGACAAGAAAAGGTGCCAAACATCCAGCTCGGACACACGGAGAAGAACACAAATGGGCGTGCCGAGGACAAGAAAAGGTGCCAAACATCCAGCTCGGACACACGGAGAAGAACACAAATGGGCG
The DNA here is from genome assembly GCA_964033795.1 of Lymnaea stagnalis. Taxonomy (NCBI): domain Eukaryota; kingdom Metazoa; phylum Mollusca; class Gastropoda; family Lymnaeidae; genus Lymnaea; species Lymnaea stagnalis. The sequence continues at coordinate 29,677 of CAXITT010000989.1, forward strand.
TGCCGAGGACAAGAAAAGGTGCCAAACATCCAGCTCGGACACACGGAGAAGAACACAAATGGGCGTGCCGAGGACAAGAAAAGGTGCCAAACATCCAGCTCGGACACACGGAGAAGAACACAAATGGGCGTGCCGAGGACAAGAAAAGGTGCCAAACATCCAGCTCGGACACACGGAGAAGAACACAAATGGGCGTGCCGAGGACAAGAAAAGGTGCCAAACATCCAGCTCGGACACACGGAGAAGAACACAAATGGGCGTGCCGAGGACAAGAAAAGGTGCCAAACATCCAGCTCGGACACACGGAGAAGAACACAAATGGGCGTGCCGAGGACAAGAAAAGGTGCCAAACATCCAGCTCGGACACACGGAGAAGAACACAAATGGGCGTGCCGAGGACAAGAAAAGGTGCCAAACATCCAGCTCGGACACACGGAGAAGAACACAAATGGGCGTGCCGAGGACAAGAAAAGGTGCCAAACATCCAGCTCGGACACACGGAGAAGAACACAAATGGGCGTGCCGAGGACAAGAAAAGGTGCCAAACATCCAGCTCGGACACACGGAGAAGAACACAAATGGGCGTGCCGAGGACAAGAAAAGGTGCCAAACATCCAGCTCGGACACACGGAGAAGAACACAAATGGGCGTGCCGAGGACAAGAAAAGGTGCCAAACATCCAGCTCGGACACACGGAGAAGAACACAAATGGGCGTGCCGAGGACAAGAAAAGGTGCCAAACATCCAGCTCGGACACACGGAGAAGAAGACAAATGGGCGTGCCAAGCACAAGAAAAGGTGCCAAACATCCAGCTCGGACACATGGAGAAGAAGACAAATGGGTGTGCCAAGGCCAAGAAAAGGTGCCAAACATCCAGCTCGGACACACGGAGAAGAACACAAATGGGCGTGCCAAGGACAAGAAAAGGTGCCAAACATCCAGCTCGGACACACGGAGAAGAACACAAAATGGGCGTGCTGAGGACAAGAAAAGGTGCCAAACATCCAGCTCGGACACACGGAGAAGAACACAAATGGGCGTGCCGAGGCCAAGAAAAGGTGCCAAACATCTAGCTCGGACACACGGAGAAGAACACAAATGGGCGTGCCGAGGACAAGAAAAGGTGCCAAACATCCAGCTCGGACACACGGAGAAGAACACAAATGGGCGTGCCGAGGACAAGAAAAGGTGCCAAACATCCAGCTCGGACACACGGAGAAGAACACAAATGGGCGTGCCGAGGACAAGAAAAGGTGCCAAACATCCAGCTCGGACACACGGAGAAGAACACAAATGGGCGTGCCGAGGACAAGAAAAGGTGCCAAACATCCAGCTCGGACACACGGAGAAGAACACAAATGGGCGTGCCGAGGACAAGAAAAGGTGCCAAACATCCAGCTCGGACACACGGAGAAGAACACAAATGGGCGTGCCGAGGACAAGAAAAGGTGCCAAACATCCAGCTCGGACACACGGAGAAGAACACAAATGGGCGTGCCGAGGACAAGAAAAGGTGCCAAACATCCAGCTCGGACACACGGAGAAGAACACAAATGGGCGTGCCGAGGACAAGAAAAGGTGCCAAACATCCAGCTCGGACACACGGAGAAGAACACAAATGGGCGTGCCGAGGACAAGAAAAGGTGCCAAACATCCAGCTCGGACACACGGAGAAGAACACAAATGGGCGTGCCGAGGACAAGAAAAGGTGCCAAACATCCAGCTCGGACACACGGAGAAGAACACAAATGGGCGTGCCGAGGACAAGAAAAGGTGCCAAACATCCAGCTCGGACACACGGAGAAGAACACAAATGGGCGTGCCGAGGACAAGAAAAGGTGCCAAACATCCAGCTCGGACACACGGAGAAGAACACAAATGGGCGTGCCGAGGACAAGAAAAGGTGCCAAACATCCAGCTCGGACACACGGAGAAGAACACAAATGGGCGTGCCGAGGACAAGAAAAGGTGCCAAACATCCAGCTCGGACACACGGAGAAGAACACAAATGGGCGTGCCAAGGACAAGAAAAGGTGCCAAACATCCAGCTCGGACACACGGAGAAGAACACAAATGGGCGTGCCGAGGACAAGAAAAGGTGCCAAACATCCAGCTCGGACACACGGACAAGAACACAATTGGGCGTGCCGAGGACAAGAAAAGGTGCCAAACATCCAGCTCGGACACAAGGAGAAGAACACAAATGGGCGTGCCGAGGACAAGAAAAGGTGCCAAACATCCAGCTCGGACACACGGAGAGGAACACAAATGGGCGTGCCGAGGACAAGAAAATGTGCCAAACATCCAGCTCGGACACACGGAGAAGAACACAAATGGGCGTGCCGATGACAAGAAAAGGTGCCAAACATCCAGCTCGGACACACGGAGAAGAACACAAATGGGCGTGCCAAGGACAAGAAAAGGTGCCAAACATCCAGCTCGGACACATGGAGAAGAACACAAATGGGCGTGCCGAGGACAAGAAAAGGTGCCAAACATCCAGCTCGGACACACGGAGAAGAACACAAATGGGCGTGCCGAGGACAAGAAAAGGTGCCAAACATCCAGCTCGGACACACGGAGAAGAACACAAATGGGCGTGCCGAGGACAAGAAAAGGTGCCAAACATCCAGCTCGGACACACGGAGAAGAACACAAATGGGCGTGCCGAGGACAAGAAAAGGTGCCAAACATTCAGCTCGGACACACGGAGAAGAACACAAATGGGCGTGCCGAGGACAAGAAAAGGTGCCAAACATCCAGCTCGGACACACGGAGAAGAACACAAATGGGCGTGCCGAGGATTTTTAATAATTAAAACGTTTCTTCTGTTTTCATTTCTATAAATGTTGTGTTTTTTAAAGATTAATTTTCCGCTTATTGAATGTTTATCCTGTTCGGCCCGCAATCTTACATGTGATTTGAGTTTGGCTCGCCGAGCGATTTGAGTTTGACATCCCTGATGTAAGCCAACGATTTTGAGTATCTTTTGTTTGAGTCTTATGTTAGAGTCTTGTGTTAGAGTCTTGTGTCTGAATCGTGGGTTTTAGTCTTGTGTTTAGGTTTAGTGTTTGAATCGTGGGTTTGAGTCTTGTGTTTAAGTTTAGTGTTTGAATCGTCGGTTTTAGTCTTGTGTTTAAGTTTAGTGTTTGATTCGTGGGTTTTAGTCTTGTGTTTAAGTTTAGTGTTTGAATCATGGGTTTTAGTCTTGTGTTTAAGTTTAGTGTTTGAATCGTGGGTTTTAGTCGTGTGTTTAAGTTTAGTGTTTGATTCGTGGGTTTTAGTCTTGTGTTTAAGTTTAGTGTTTGAATCGTGGGTTTTAGTCGTGTGTTTAAGTTTAGTGTTGATTCGTGGGTTTTAGTCTTGTGTTTAAGTTTAGTGTTTGAATCGTGGGTTTTAGTCTTGTGTTTAAGTTTAGTGTTTGATTCGTGGGTTTTAGTCTTGTGTTTAAGTTTAGTGTTTGATTCGTGGGTTTTAGTCTTGTGTTTAAGTTTAGTGTTTGAATCGTGGGTTTTAGTCTTGTGTTTAAGTTTAGTGTTTGAATCCGAAACACAAGACCGAGTCTTATGTAAGACTTGTGTAAGTCTTGTGTAAGTGTTGTGTAAGTCTTGTGCAAATCTTGTGTAAGTCTTGTGTAAGTCTTGTGTAAGTCTTGTGTAAGCCTTGTGTAAGTCTTGTGTAAGTCTTGTGTAAGTCTTGTGTAAGTCTTGTGTAAGTCTTGTGTAAGTCTTGTGTAAGTCTTGTGTAAGTCTTATGTAAGTCTTATGTAAGTCTTGTGTAAGTCTTATGTGAGTCTTATGTAAGTTTTGTGTAAGTCTTATGTAAGTCTTGTGTAAGTCTTGTGTAAGTCTTGTGTAAGTCTTTTGTAAGAGTTGTGTGTTGGATTATAAAATTTGGACACAACTCCCTTGAAATGGGATTGACTTGATGGACGCTGGTGTTATTCTGGTCGTCATTCTGCTGACATTTTTATGGCATGCAGCAGACTTTTTGCCCCGTGCAGAAATGCATACACTCTCATTTGTTTAATATTTAACCAACCCTAAATCAAATTGATCGTGATACAGCGATACAATGCTGATCGGTTGTCGTTGAGCTGTCATAATTATGGATTCCCTTCTGCCTGTTGCTCAAGCGTGTCTTGCCTTCGTCAAAAAAAATGGCTGGTCCCGTGAAGCTAATTTTATTACCAGGGCATAAAAACTGTCCTTCAATAAACACAAACACAAGCTGTCCCCAGTGACATCCACATGTCTTTTAGCCAGACCAGTAAGTGGCATGATCTTGGCTGTTCACTGTGACATCCACATGTCTTTGAGCCAGACCAGTAAGTGGCATGATCTTGACTGTTCACTGTGACATCCACATGTCTTTGAACCAGAACAGTAAGTGGCTTGATCTTGGCTGTTCACTGTGATATCCACATGTCTTTTAGCCAGACCAGTAAGTGGCTTGATCTTGGCTGTTCACTGTGACATCCGCATGTCTTTTAGCCAGAACAGTAAGTGGCATGATCTTGACTGTTCACTGTGACATCCGCATGTCTTGGAGCCAGACCAGTAAGTGGCATGATCTTGGCTGTTCACTGTGACATCCGCATGTCTTGGAGCCAGACCAGTCAGTGGCACGACTTTAGTTGCGTCATGTCTGCACTTTCATTTAACCAATTGGCCCCCCATAGAGAGAAAGACGCGGTATTAACATTCCAACTAATTTAAGCTGCTCAATTCCGCCATGTTTACAGACATTGCGCAATACAGAAGACTGGGCAAGAAATTATCTTGGTAAGGTGCCAACCCAGGTCGTTGATGAGCATTGTGGATGTTTGATGAACATTGTGAAGTATTGTTGAACATTTTAGGGTATTGATGGACATTGGGGGAGGGGACATTGATTAAAATTGAGGGATATTGATGAACACTGCAGGGTGTTAATGACCATTTTTTGGTAATTGATGAACATTGTGGAGCATTGCTGAACATTAGCCACGGGTATGGTGTTGGACTCTCTGTAGGACTTTCGTTTAGAAGCTGGCAGTCGGGTTGTAGGACTGACCGCAGGCCTATTTCACAAAATACCCGTAGCCGGTGTAAAAACAACTGCACCCAGTTAAGCCCTAGTGTTTCCATACGTTTCATCTATTTGTATCCTATTCTTCTTTTTTATATATATGGTGGAATGGTTTCGAGGGGTAAATTAATTTGATTTCTTAACTAGTTTGCTCATGGCTACCTAACAATGAATTTTTTTATGTTTTAAAATTGAAAACTTTATTTAAATATTAAATTCTGTTGGTTTTTTTTTTATATTTTATATTGCTAAAGCTATCCGTACAAAAATATTTTTTTTTAAATTTTACATTTATTTAAAGAAGTGCCTTACAAAAATGGGGTGTTTTTTTTACCAACTTTATAAACCAAAAGAATGAGAGCCATTGTTACTGATTTCCATAACAAAAAGAGTGAGAACCTCTGTCCACGCGGCAAAATAGCATGAATCTTGTTGCAGTTTTTTTTTTTAATAATATAATTAAATATGTCATGGCATTTGCTCCGATGTCATCATGACATGAGATCATTGGGATTGGACATTTACAGGGGAAAGTTTAAGTGTACATGTGTGAATCAATTGTTAATGAATGTCCGAGGCTGCGCTGAGCGCTGACAAGGCATGTCATAAAGATTGTTCACATTAAAACGCTCCGTCGACTAATGGAGTTTGACATCTCGAGTGTCGATATTGGTGTATAGAGCTTGGTCACGGATTGGGTCGTGGAGCGAGGGATTCGACTGCTTCTGCTTACATACTGACCTACTATATCTCTTACTAATTCTCTGGTTTTCTTTCTCTCTCTTTTCCCTTTTCCCCTTTTCTCTCTCTCTATCTCACACACACACACTCTCTCTCTCTCTCTCTCCCATTCATTTTATCTACATTTTGTCTCACCGCTAAATGCTTTTAACCCGAACACAATTTATTGTTTCTCCCTATACCACTCTCATTTTTTCATTATCTACTTTATATCGCTCTTTCTCCCTCTATCTATCTCTCTCTCTCTCTAAATATATATATAAATATATATATATATTGTGTTAGAGAGAGAGGCTGAAAGAGAGAGAGAGAGAGAGAGAGAGAGAGATAGTCGGAGAAAGAGAGAGAGAAAGATAAAGCTAAACGTGTGTTTGTTTGTTGCTTTCACGGCCATAGACCCAACATCTCCTAGGCCAAGAGAGTTTGAAATTTGCAAAGAATTATTTTCCTAGAATCAGAAAAGACTAGGTCAATTTTTTGTCGACCTCAGGTTGGCCAACACTGGCCGAAACTCTGTTGTTTTGTTCCTCGCCTTATTTGAGCTATTCAAATGAATAAAGTCTTGTGTTTCAGTGGTGCGGCTGGGTTAAACGTTTAATGTACGTTTTTATTGGTGCGCAACTGTGAACGCCTTTCCTGTGCGCGGTGCGCATGCTAACTTTGCTGATAACATGACAAGTGGGTGTTCGTTTCCTTTTACGTATGGGCGTTGTCAAATGTGTCATCCCTAGACTGGTTTGGGCGATCTTTTTCTCGAGATGGCCTCAATTGCGGCGAATGGACAATAAAATTCCCCCTAACTATCTATCAATCATGGACAGTCTAATTCCAAATGCAGTTTAATGAACAAATAAGGTATTTGATAATATGCTGATTCAGACATTCAATGGTTTCTTTAGGACTTGGCCTAAGCGTGAACCGTTCAAACTGTTTACACATTTTAACTTTTATCACCAATACATGATTTTGATAAGGTTACAAATTAAATGGCATTTTTTTTACCGGACCTCTTCACCAGTGCCTCTCAAACAATGTCAAACAAATAAATCTTGAATATTTATTTAAAGTATTTTGATAGGTGCCTAAGTAAGGGGGGTGGGATAAAATTGAATGATACATTATCGGTCCCTGCCCCCCCTGACGGGATCTCTCAATAGAAATACACCTTTTAACAAAATGGAGCCCGTCAAACGATGTTGACATTTGACATTTGACCTTGAATAGTTGTCTACAGCGTTTAGATAGGACACTCGTTTAAATTTATAAAGAATAACAAGCGAGGGACTGCGTTTAAGAACGTCTTAAGGAAAAAGTAGAAGCAGATTATTTTAGTAGCGGATATGTTCCTTTGTTATGAGGCCAAAAAACTTCCGAATTCGGGAAAAAACGATTGTAATGATCCAACTTCGAAAGGTTAACTGCCCGCTTTACGGAATGAGTATTGCTCTCAATTGATCAGTTGCCTCAAACGATGTACAGCCGTTAAGGGCCTAGGGCCCTCTTCAGTAATACAACATGACGCCTTATGGTTCCGACTCTTACAGATGGATATATCAGCTAGTATAAATATATATATATGTAAGTGTGTGTATGTATATATATATATACAAATGTGTGTGAGTGTGTCTCAGTGTATGCATGTACGTGTGTGTGTGTGTGTGTGAGAGAGAGAGAGAGAGATAGAGACAGTATGTGTGTGAGACAAGACCATTCGCTAACCTATCACCTCAATTCACGATGATTTCCTATTTGGAGTTTGTAATTCAATTCTGCATTCTACATCCAAACGTATACTCTCCTTCCTGCAGAGAAGCCATTCGCGTGTGATGAAGCTCCCCCCCCCCCCCTATAGTAACTGTAGGGTTTAGTGTCATGAACATTCGACCAGCCAATCATTGTAAGGATACCCTACGTCACTGGGGTGAAATTAACCTATTGTATAACGGGTTCAAAGGTCAAGCAATGAAAACTTAGGAAGAGTCTTTTTATTTTTTTTTAAAATTGAAATATTTAACTTTGAGAAACCATAAGCACATCACACAAAAAATATCCATTTTTTCAGTTTAAAAATTAATTTCCATTTGCGGTGTTCCAAAACTTTATGTGAGGTCTGAGAATCACTTAAGACGGGATGAACTTTGAGGGGGTGGGGGGGGGGCATACATTTCTTTTCTTTTTTTTTTTTAAATGTTTTATTTATTAATTTATTAAACACACAAAAAACTAGTCTAATTGTGTGACATTAAATGTTACTTTTTACTAGGTTCTGTGTCTCTTGGTGTCTCGTAGTGTCTCGTGGTGTCTGTTTGTGTCTTTAGATGTCTCTTGGTGTCTCATGGTGTCTCTTGGTGTCTCATGGTGTCTCTTGGTGTGTCTCTCCCTCTCTCTCTCTCTCTCTCTCTCTCTCACTGACAAAGACGCCAAGGAAACACACCCCGGATGAATTGGATCAGGAAACTTTACCTGTAAAATGTCAAAAACTTATATGTTACCAATTTGACCCTGATTTTAAGGCATTTCTTGATTGTTTGTTAGAAAATGGACAGCATTGAAATCCTAACTGGTTGAGATTTCTCCTGGGCAGCGAGCGAGGGGACATTTTAAAATTCTCTGAACTTTCTCGAACCTTAAACGAGAGAAGTAATACGATTATAAAGAAGATTATTGTAATCTGACAGAAGAGCAGACGTTCGAATGTGGGCGTGGCGCGAGCCCAGTTGTAAATGACATTGAAGAGAGCAAAGATTATATAATTATCACCCCTCTTGAGACCGGGCGCAGTTGTCTTTACTTAGCAAGTCCTGCCACCTTCGAGTTGAGCGAGAAGAAGAAGAAATAAGGAAAAAGAAAGCCTTTAATCCAATCTCGTTACTTGCGCACAAATGACGTCACGTCCCTTCACACTGGCATACAACAGGAGCTGCAAAAAAATGTGTTACGTCAGCCGACGTACGGCTTCTGTTAAATGTGTGTGTGTGTGGGGGGGGGGGGTTTCGTCACTGTACCGGAAGCTATCCATAATCTCTGCTTCCTCAGCCAAGCGTTAAGACTACTTTGGAGTTTCAGCTAATCTGGTATTGTTCGCCCCTCGCGTGCTAAGATGACCGATGTTCGATATTGCTTTGTTTAAGGTGGGGGAGAGTTGATCAATTCGTCAGGCTCACCCTCTTGTCCAGACGACTGGAGATAGACCAGTGGATGACCAGCAGTTTGTGCGTATGTGCACGTGTGTGTATGTTTTCAACCTCACAGGAGTCTTCTGAATTTTCATTGTAGCAATGTCATACCGCCCACGGGACTCCATCTGGTCGGATGTTTGCCTTCTCGTAAGGGGATTTGCCGTCCTGGGTTAACGAGTCCCATTCACCCACGTGACCATCCAGGCTTTGGCCTGGGATTGAACTCCAGTCAACGAGCTTTGGGGTTGGCTCAGTTTGGATTGATCGACCTACCAACACACTGATAATCTGACATTTTTTCTAAGCGACACTGTAAGATAATTTGTCATCCGACATTGTTCTAACCAAAATTGTAGGATAAGTTGTTAAGAAATAAATCGAAGTTGTTCTGTAGGTCCCAGCGCAGGTAGCTTTTAAATGGTGGGTGAGTTTGCATCAATTCATTTTTATAAAAGCATATTTAATTCTGTCATCAGAATTCATTTTTAGAAGACCTAAAAAAAAATGTAAAAAAGATTAACAATGTTATGGAAAATTGACAGAGTTCCAGGCCATTGTTGTTATTCCTCAGGGAATGTCATGATTTGTTCCCAAGACGAATCTACCGTGTTCACCATAGTTTTTAAAATCGTGTATGTATTTTTTATAATTATGGTTGTTGCTATGTATAATTTGATTAGAATTATGGCGGTTTTAGCCCTTCAGAGCAAATGAAACATGTGTGTGTTAAGTTGATTGCTTTCGGCTTGTCATTATTTTTGCTGACGTAGAGCTTTGTTGAGAAAAATGTTGAAAAATTTGGCAGTTTTAGGGCAAAAAGATGGAATTTTGGAGGAAACAAAACATTTCGTTTGCATTCATATACAAGAGAGCACTGGAAAGGGTGTTACAGAGAGAGCAATGAGACCTGACTGTCTTATTATAAAGTGCAAGATTGAAATCCCAGGTAGAACGGGCAAGTTGTAAACCAGATGTGAAATTGTGGATTTGGTTTGTACCGCATTGTGTCAGCGTGCCAAATCTTGTAATACTCTGCTGCGTATTATTTGCATACAATATACTTAACATCTTCATCGCAGTCCAGCGCTCTTATATCGGTTGTACTAGCGTTTGTAATAACGGTTGTAATAGCGGTTTGAATAACGGGTGTAATTAGGGTTGTAATAAGGGTTGCAATAACGGTTGTATTTACGGTTGTAATAACGGTTGTAATAGCGGTTTGAATAACGGGTGGAATTAGGGTTGTAATAAGGGTTGCAATAACGGTTGTATTTACGGTTGTAATAACGGTTGTAATAACGGTTGTTCTTAATGAGGAGGATTGGATAGTATTTTAAAATTCAGAAATGAAAATGGCCTCTTCGTTCCTTCCGGAAATAAGAGTTTTCACGTTTTTATTTCCAAAATCGTGTAAGCCTGTTGTACACGCCAAGAACGGGACTCCAATGGATGTCATCAAATAGATGTCGTTTTCTAGATCTGAGGGAAACTTCTCACTCCACCACTTGATCCACTAGTGGTCGAATGACATTGGGGCGTGTCGTGTTATCTTTTTCGTGAGCATTTTAGGCGTTGGTCACATTTCTATGTAGTGCTTTGTAACAGAAATGTATGAGGCGCTGGTCACATTTCTATGTAGTGCTTTGTAACAGAAATGTATGAGGCGTTGGTCACATTTCTATGTAGAGCTTTGTAACAGAAATGTATGAGGCGCTGGTCACATTTCTATGTAGTGCTTTGTAACAGAAATGTATGAGGCGTTAGTCACATTTCTATGTAGTGCTTTGTAACAGAAATGTATGATGCGTTGGTCACATTTCTATGTAGCGCTTTGTAACAGAAACGTATGAGGCGTTGGTCACATTTCTATGTAGCGCTTTGTAACAGAAACGTATGAGGCGTTGGTCACATTTCTATGTAGTGCTTTGTAACAGAAATGTTTGAATGGTTTGTCACATTTTTTATGTCGAACTTTTTAACAGAAATGTAAGAGGGGCTGATCACCTGTTTTATGTAGAATTGTGTAACAGAAATGAATGACCAACCTAAATGCGCATTCTGTACATTTTGTTATTCACCCAAACCATGATTTCCTTTCTTCAAAAAAAAATAAAAAATGTATGAACTATTTTGAAACAACCCATTGTAATGTCATCATGTCTAGTTACGTCACTTGAAAATGACAAAACATTAAACCATGACGCTAGGCACACACATACACACACACACACACACACACTCAACCTCCAAATCGTTTTGTTTTATTTATTTACATTTTTAAAAAAAATAATAACCTCCGACCACAGATGCCTTATTCCTACATTAAAAAAAAACTCCGGACCGTGGCTCGCTTAGCTTTACATAGAGAAAAGAACACGACCACGGTTGCCTGATTTCAAAAGAACGTAACAAAACGCCCTCACGGAACCTGACAAACACAATCTAAAACAAAATGTCTCTTTAAAGACCCGCCAAAACACTGAAGTGGTGATGAGGCAATCATCGCACGGGGCAGAGTTGGTTGAAACAAAAAATAAACAAAGGGGGAGAATTAAACCGCTCACGGTGTGTCGAGTGCCTTTGTTCAAGGGCTCCAGCAACCTCGGGACCAGATTGTTTTATGTTATCCTTGTCTTATCTCGTTTCGGCCAATCAGATACGCTCAATGCAAAAAAAAAAAAAAAAAAAAAAAACATTTAATGCAGTTGCCGTGACAACTAGTGTGACAACAACAAAAATATCGACAGTGTTGACGCAGGTATTGCTCCAGGAAGGCGCCATCTTTGTATCCGGAAGCCCGTAGGCTCAGCTTTTAGCACGAGTTGGATTATTTGCAAACCTCTTGTTCACACTCTGCCAATCTATAATGGCGGCATCTAATAGCCAAAATATGTGCAAGGCAATTATTAAAGATACAAAAAAAAATGCTTTTTTTGTTTCCTTTCCTGATGTGTAGACTTAAATGTTAAATACCCTTTTGTGATCGCTGTATCAAAACGATTTTGTTTACATTTAACTTTTATCACACACACACACCAATAATATTTGTATTTATTGGGTTGATATAGAGGATATTTTACGTAAACTACTTGTCAAGCAAATGTACTGATCTAAAAGTACTGACGGTGCAGTCTTCAAATCCTTACTGCAGCTTCGCTTTTGTTCGTGTTTCTGTTTAAGGCAAAGTCTTCGGACGGCTAATTGATCCCTTAATTGACCTCCTTCTCGTCATCCTATCGAGCTCGAACTTGGTACATAGACTCGTTGCCAATGAAAACATATTCTTTAAAAAAAATTCAGCCCCACCCCCACAAACCCCCTCCCAAAAAAAAAAATCAGTTTAAAAGCTACAACGATTCCACTGATTTAACGAAATAGAATTCCCGTTAGCTGCGCTAAATGAGATTCTTAAAAATAGCGCAAGTGCGTTTGGTGCGTAATAATTTCTTTTGTTTTACGCAAGTAGTCCAAAAAAATATGCGGTTGTGAGCATGCCAAGGGGTAGGGGGGAGCACTAATAGGGAGTCTTAAACGGTTCACTACTAGAATGCATGTTTTGTCAAATGTTCACCTCCAACTCCCACAGTACGATATTACATTTTATAAAGAATGTATACCAAAAAAACTTACTTTTTAGGGGTAGTTTGATTGGCTACAAGTTCTATGGCGTCTTTGCTCCTATCGTGATTTTTTACAATGTTTTAGTGGTATATGCGGAAGTGTGGAGGCGGTGCATTTATACGTTAAAGCATCTTAGGATACCTTGTACTTAATGAGATTTAGTGCAGATGCTAGGAGACCTTAGGAAACTTAATTTGATATGGCGCTAATGTTAGGAGACCTTGGAAACTTAAGGAGATTTAGTGGCAGTGTTAGGAGACCTTAGGAAACTTGATGAGATTTAGTGCCAATTTTAGGAGACCTTAGGAAACTTAATGAGATTTAGTGCAGATGCTAGGAGACCTTAGGAAACTTAATTTGATATGGCGCTAATGTTAGGAGACCTTGGAAACTTAATGAGATTTAGTGCCAGTGTTAGGAGACCTAGAGGAAACTTGATGAGATTTAGTGCCAATGTTAGGAGACCTTAGGAAACTTAATGAAATTTAGTGCCAATGTTAGGAGACCTTAGGAAACTTAATGAGATTTAGTGCAGATGCTAGGAGACCTTAGGAAACTTAATGAGATTTAGTGCCAATATTAGGAGACCTTAGGAAACTTAATGAGATTTAGTGCAGATGCTAGGAGACCTTAGGAAACTTAATGAGATTTAGTGCCAATTTTAGGAGAACTTAGGAAACTTAATGAGATTTAGTGCCAATGTTAGGAGACCTTATGAAACTTAATGAGATTTAGTGCCAATGTTAGGAGACCTTAGGAAACTTAATGAGATTTAGTGCCAATGTTAGGAGACCTTAGGAAACTTAATGAGATTTAGAGCCAATGTTAGGAGATCTTAGGAAACTTAATGAGATTTAGTGCCAATGTTAGGAGACCTTAGGAAACTTAATGAGATTTAGTGCCAATGTTAGGATGTATATCGACCTCTTGAAGCGTCTGATTAGCGATAACTCAATGAGCCGTGGTGGGACGTTCTGCAGTGATGGGGACGTCCTGCAGTGATGGGGACGTCCTGCAGTGATGGGGACGTCCTGCAGTGATGGGGACGTCCTGCAGTGATGGGGACGTCCTGCAGTGATGGGGACGTCCTGCAGTGATGCGGACGTCCTGCAGTGATGGGGACGTCCTGCACTGATGTGTCCGTTGATCGGAAGGTGGACCATTGGAGGCCTACTAGTGGTTCTTTTTAATGTGGGCCGCGGTTCGTTTTTTTCCTGGGGCTTGTTTCGATGTTTTCCGGCAGCGCTACGTCATCGGCGAAATTTGCGGTTGCTTAGGGCGCTTAATTCTGCCATAGCCTATGCGATTCCATTTTAAAATCCGTATTCCTTGCGAACAGAGCGGGCAGAGTATGTTGAGCACATCGTACTTTTAGTTTGGTTTCTATCATTTAAACGGCCATTGCTCTTTAGGCAGATATGTCATTGTTGATGACTTTTGTTTTTTAATTTAAAAAAAAAAAAGCTTGTTATGATGTTTATTAAAAATGCGATTGTGCTTTTTAAAAAAAAAATATATATATTTTTGAAGAACAACATGCTTCGAGTTTAAAATACATTGCTTCAGACCAAACTTTGTAATTGCCGTCTCCGTCATGTCAGCACATGTCCATGTCACGTAGAAAACACGATGATACCACGTTGAAGTGATTTCATTACGTCCACTAATGAGTTCACCCCGGTACTTAGTTCCGCGACAGGACGCACAGAACCAAAGCAACGGAACGTCTGCAGCCAATCGTGTGACAGTAATTTGACGACCCGCGTGCAAAGCTTAAATCCCGCGAGATGTTGCGCGCCAAATTGCGAACTTCCTAGGACTCAGTGACCTCGACCGGGGTGAGGTGTTATTGGAATTTTGACATGTCGAGCATCTAGGACAACACCGTCCATATGGAATAATACTTTTTTTTTAAATACAAGTGTTTTGTTGCACTGATACAATGTTGGTGTCTGAATGTTAAAATGTTAAGAATGAAAAAGGGGGGGGGGGTTGTGGGGCGTAGCTATGATCAGTGCCACCCGTGACTTTTTTTATATTTGTCTTGAAAATCATTTTTTTTTTGTGTGCGGTGTCAGCTCCTTTACGGCTGACCTTGATACCAGCCATTAATATTAATTTTTTTTAAATACAAGTGTTTTGTTGCACTGATACAATGTTGGTGTCTGAATGCTAAAATGTTAAGAATGAAAAAAGGGGGGGGGGGGTTAGGGGCGTAGCTATGATCAGTGCCACCCATGACTTTTTTTATATTTGTCTTGAAAATCATTTTTTTTTTGTGTGCAGTGTCAGCTCCTTTACGGCTGACATTGATACCAGCCAATAATATTCGATACCGACCGATTACATATGCTCTCATGGTGGGTCTTCCAGCTACGCTTCTGGATAAAATATAAAAAGTACAAAATAATGCGGCTCGCATTGTTTTTCACAAACGAAAATTTGACCATGCTAAAACAGTTCTGAGAGAGTTGCATTGGCTGCCGGTCCGCGGTCGCATAGAGTACAAAATTGCAACTCTGTGCTACCGCTCCTTTCATGACCTGGCGCCGTCCTATCTCAAAGCGCTCATGACGACTTATGTACCCACTAGACAACTCCGCTCATCTGATAGTGGCAAACTCTCGATATCACGTGTTTGCCTTGAGAAATACGGAAGGAGCACGTTCGCATTTGTTCGCCCGTCAATTTGGAACACACTTCCTGACGCTCTTAGAAGCAGCCAGACACTGGAGGCTTTCAAAACCGATTTGAAAACATATCTATTTCGCAAACACCTGTTGGGGTGATGTTGTCTACCATCTTTTCCAGCTAGCTATTATCTCCTAGATGTATAGTGGTCTATGTTTTTTATGGTTGCAAAGGAATAAAAACTTAGAATGGGTATTCTCGTCTGTAGTTTTTGTAATGTTGCGTTTTGTATTCCAATGTGGTAAATATAGATTTTTTTCATTTCTCTTTTGATATGGATGACTTTGTACCACGCTTCGAGCCTTTGGGGATGAAGCGTGATTTTTAAATAAACTTTATTATTATTTATTATTATTATTTACAAATAACACTGGCATTTTTTTTAAGTAGGTTAAAAATGTAACCATCGGTTAATTGAACAATAGTTTCTTGAGTACAGTGACTACACGTGTTGGATTGGTACAGTGATTAAAAACTTTAAACCTCGTAGAGCAGAATCCGCCTCTGAACCCTTATTTCCTTATTACGGCTGACGTCTCTAGTCTTTTTTTTTTTTCTTTTTGTGTTAGTCTTGTTATTGGTTGTTTTTTTTTTCAGAAGTATTTGTTTTTTTTATATTAAAGATGGAAAATAAATGTTTTCTTGGTCTTTTTTTTTTATTGCTAAAATCAACTCTGCTTTTCTAGAGTAGCGAGTGGATTTCAGGTGTTTGTGAATCCAGCTGTTTTCTTTTTTTTCAACAAAATAAAAAAGGCCATTAGTTTTTAACCGTTTTTTTCCCCTCAAAACACACTAAGAGCTTTTTTCAATTCTTCGTTACACTATTTCATTTATTTTGTTTGAAAATGTGGAGTAAGCTTTGACAGTTTTTTGAATTAACCATGAAACCAAATATTCATCGCAACACGTGACCAAAGTATCAAGTTGACTTTGTTATTGACAAGTTCTACAAGGTTTCATAGACTGTCTCCTCTTTTTTTTTATGTTTCTGGCATTCATTTTGTTCCGTTTATGTTGATAAATATTGTTCATGGGGAACATTAATTAAAAAAAAAAAAGCTCAAACTAGAAAGTTGGAGGAAAAAAAAGAGCGCCATCTTGTTTTGAAGAATCTTTTAGCTTGAGCTTTTAATATGCGGGGTTGTTTGCACTTTACGGCTCAGTCAAGTTTTGAGTCATAGAAGCTTTCACCACACACGCGCACCCCTTCCCCGGGCAAAAACAGCAACAACAACAACAACAACAAACTAGTTATTCAACAGAGATGAAGAACTCTTCCGCCTCAAGTTCTTCTTTTATGAATAGGCTTTGTCATTTCTAAGACCGGAAAACGTCATAGCGTACTATTTTTAGAAGGTCCGCGGACAAATATTGCTTATAACATGGCAGCTTATAGTGTGTTTCAGCATATCGTTCGGGCGATCCTTGTATCTAGAGTTACTGTTACATATGACGTTCACGCAATGAAGTCGCATTTGAGAAAACAGAAGTAAAAAAAAATTTGTAAAATATTTCGTAAAATAGAGTTGTCAACAAGTTTCAGGGACACTTTGCCACATAGTAATACTGAACAGTGTTGACATTTTGTCCGCGGAGAGTACCCGGATGATCAGTAATGGTGACATCAGTTCTATTAATAGATTTCCGCCATTAAATGACAAGCCCTATTGATGTCATTTTCCCGCCAACCGTGATCTGTTTGTGGGGGTTTTGGTGAAGATTTCGTGTTAAGTGAGCCAACAGATAAACTGCAGTGACATTAGTTCCAAGGGCAGCTCCTGTGCTGTAGACGAGCAGTCAATTTGCCTCCCTCATAACGTAGTCAGACTTCTGCATGCTTTGATGTGAGGAGCTGTGGCCGAGGGGGGGGGGTGAACCTTATAGCAACTTCCTATATAGGGTTTGTCTGTTTGGGCTGAGACATTTCCGTTTAATATGGAATGTCGTGTTCTTTTAAATAAAACAATGAAACTTTTATTTGTATTTAAAATTTTTTAGGTTAACATGTTTTCAAGCAAGCTTTATATGAAGCATATCTCTCTCTCTCTCTCTCTCTCTCTCTCTCTCTCTCTCTCTACTCACCATTCTGATCCTTACTTTCTTCGCTTCTCATCTCTTTTCTGCTTGTTTATATATAGAACATCTCTCTCTCTCTCTCTCTCTCTCTCTCTCTCTCTCTCTCTCTCTCTCTCTCTCTCTCTCTCTCTCTCTCTCTCTCTCTCTCTCTCTCAACTCACCATTCTGATCCTTACTTTCATCGCTTCTCATCTCTTTTCTGCTTGTTTTACAATTCATTCCTTTAAATATATATTTGTTATCATCTTTAACATTCTTATCCCTGATTATCTCACGTTCCTCCACTCAGTCCCCTTCCTTCCCAATAATCGTTAACACGTAACTCATCTAACAGGGCTCAAAATGTTCCCGATTTGTGGACAAATATTGTTCCGCATTTCTTCGTCTTCATCCAACTTTTGCTTTCATTTCTGATCTACAAAAATCACGGTTGTCTACCCATGTTGCCGTGGCTGCGTTTATGCCGTCATGTTGTTTCTGTGCCACTACCATCTTCTGTGCCACTACCATCTTCTGTGCCAATCTCATCTTCTGTGCCACTCTCATCTTCTGTGCCACTCTCATCTTCTGTGCCACTCTCATCTTCTGTGCCAATGTCACCTTCTGTTCATCTGCAAAGGATCATTTCAAAGGTCTGATGTCTCATAACAACTATGGTACCCGGAAATTTTTTTTGAAAGAAATTTCGTCGAATGAAAATTAATCGACGGAAGTTTGAGCGAACGAAAATTTGATCGAATTTTTGTTGTTGTTGTTGTTGTTGTTGTTGTTCACACGTTAAAATTTTGCGTCGAATTTCTTTTTGAACGCAATTTTTGTGTTTTACTGTATAGAATAGTGCGTATTTATACATATCGAATCATCCACCCTCCAACAGCCAGATCACCATCCAACAACGTGCCCCCACCCTCCAACAGCCATATCACCATCCAACAACGTGCCCCCACCCTCCAACAGCCATATCACCATCCAACAACGTGCCCCCACCCTCCAACAGCCATATCACCNAGTTCAGAACCCTTCGGTATTTGAATATGGCTAATCAAGTGTATGCATTTCTAGGTTTGGTCAAGATCCATCCATCCATGTCGGGGGTATTTGGTGGTCAATCCATTTATGTGGGGGTATTTGGTGGCCAATCTATTTATAGAACTCATGTTAGATTCAACACCGCCGCAAACTGAAGCTTTGTGAAAGTTCAACCCCCCCCCACACCCCCACCCCCACACTCCATCTTTTCTTTCTTTTCAAGGTCATCCCACCCTTTTTTTCGATTACTTTCCTCGTGCCTTTTTTTGAGGTTGCTATTTGTTGGCGTGATCCTCGGCGTGATCCTTCTCAGTTTTCTGACCTTTACCTTTCTCACCCACTTACACTAAATGTAAGCATCTCTCCGTCGCTTACATCAGTCGGCCTCTCTAAGAGTCAGCCATGAAGATCTAGCGCGTTATTTGCTGACCCCTTCAAACCAACCGTCCTGTAGGTGGGGGGGGGGTCCTGCCGAACCAGGGATTCTCATACTTTTATAGCCACCAAACTTTTTGGGACATCGGGTAGCGTTCTCAAAGGGCTGCGAGCTGCCGTATTCCCTTTAGAAGTAAATAAAAATGTCATGGAACTAAAAATAAACTATACTTCATTTGCTGCTTAGCTAAGGCCTCTGTTTAAGCTATGTTGATAGAAACACTATACCTTTGATACATTCACAAAATAGGCATATAAATAACAAAAACTGTATACTATTACAAAAGTAAAATCTGTATAAAGCATTATCGTCATGTATGTTCTCATACAATATAGTTACAAATTATAATTTCTAATGAGGGACGTGGCACCAAGTTCAATGAATTGAGAGTCCCTGATTTTTTTTTCCCCGTGAACAATTCCTGATACCCCATGTTCTGACCACTGTTGGGAAATGTCTCATCCTGTTTATTCGACCGATCATCGACCGCTTGTTCACATACCTCATTTGATCACGTGTTTAAATCCAACCAGTGGTCATGTCCGGTAAAACAAACATGGCAACCGCTTCAGAGTAGGCCAGGTCTCCAATTGTATGACACTTTAAAAAAACAACAACAGCCATTCCAAATGACAGAGTTGGGTTTTTCCCCCCTGTTTTTTATTTTCATCAGGAGAAATCAGTAGATCCATTTTCAATAGTGTTGAATAGACAAATTTATCAATGACCATGTAATGATTCTCAACATGTGTACATGTTCTATGTTCTTGTGTCTCGTCTTGTCTATCGCTCTGCTCGACCACCTGATAGGTACGTATAGAATCATCTTAAGGCGTACGCTTGTGTACATGTGACTGTGTTTTGCTCCCTCCGACCTTCTGGCTCTAATACAGGTAAATGCTTTTAATTATTCCATTAAAATTGATCCTCAACGTGTTCGCAGATCTGTTTCTCTGTGCTTATTTCCCCGTACAAAACACATTTGTCCCCCACCTCATCTATTGTAATCTACAGAGTACAGGGGAGAAATACATTTTGAAAACATTTCAGAACACTTGTTCGGAAACTGCTATTCGGATTACCATAGTCCAAGAACTAAATGTTACAAAAATGGGCCTTTCTCACACAACATCCTCTGTCATACTGTGTGTGGGAGTGTATGAGAGGGGAACCAGTGATGTTATAAGTGACAGAAAGAATGTACACAATTGTAGGAAAATCGAGTAAAGAACAGTTGCAGAGGATTTATACTTGAGACCCGTAACGCAACAAGCCCTGTGTGTACACAATTCATTTCACTACATTGGAAGTATAGAGAGATCCTTCATTGAGGTTTTAAGACAATTAAGGCTGAAATCTAGAATTTCCATCAGAAAAAAAATGTTCTGTATGGCGGTCATGGGATTGGGAGAGATGGCAAGGGAAATGGCGAGAACAGAATGAAGATGATGACACTTGCAGACATATTGTACAACTTCTTGGACATGACTGATAGCCTGTTTGTTTGGTTATAGGCTGTCGAGGGCACATTTGATCATTTGTAGAAACGATTTTTAGAATTGTTTTTAAGATGGAAATGTTTTTCATCTAGTGTGACAGGTGAATAGTGTGACAGGTGAATAGTGTGAGAAGGGAATTGTGTGACAGGTGAATAGTGTGAGAAGGGAATTGTGTGACAGGGGAATAGTGTGACAGGTGAATAGTGTGAGAAGGGAATTGTGTGACAGGGGAATAGTGTGAGAAGGGAATTGTGTGACAGGTGAATAGTGTGACAGGTGAATAGTGTGAGAAGGGAATTGTGTGACAGGGGAATAGTGTGAGAAGGGAATTGTGTGACAGGGGAATAGTGTGAGAAGGGAATTGTGTGACAGGTGAATAGTGTGAGAAGGGAATTGTGTGACAGGTGAATAGTGTGACAGGTGAATAGTGTGAGAAGGGAATTGTGTGACAGGTGAATAGTGTGACAGGTGAATAGTGTGACAGGTGAATAGTGTGAGAAGGGAATTGTGTGACAGGTGAATAGTGTGAGAAGGGAATTGTGTGACAGGGGAATAGTGTGACACGGGAACAGTGTGACAGGTGAATAGTGTGGCAGGTGAATAGTGTGAGAAGGGAATAGTGTGAGAGGGGAATAGTGTGACAGGGGAATAGTGTGAGAAGGGAATTGTGTGACAGGGGAATAGTGTGACAGGGGAACAGTGTGACAGGTGAATAGTGTGACAGGTGAATAGTGTGAGAAGGGAATAGTGTGAGAGGGGAATAGTGTGAAAGGGGAATAGTGTGACAGGGGAACAGTGTGACAGGTGAATAGTGTGACAGGTGAATAGTGTAAGAAGGGAATAGTGTGAGAGGGGAATAGTGTGACAGGGGAACAGTGTGACAGGCGAATAGTGTGACAGGTGAATAGTGTAAGAAGGGAATAGTGTGAGAGGGGAATAGTGTGACAGGGGAATAGTGTGACATGGGATAGGGGGACAGGGGGATAGTGGGACAAGGGAATAGTGGGACAGGGGAATAGGAGTAATAAGGGAAGAGACTGCAATAGGGTGACAGGGGAACAG
>CAXITT010000989.1:54967-68148 GCA_964033795.1 Lymnaea stagnalis
TTTTTTGAATAGTTATTTAGGTAGAGTGATAACTCAAATGTTCGGCCTTTTTGTGTGTGAAATTCTCCATAAAATTGCATTTATATAATGCTGAAAACGTTCACGGATTGTATAAAGTGCGATAAATTTAGGACGTTATACATTGGAGATAACCAAAAATCCCGGGGGGGGGGGAGGGAGGGAATGAGGGGGGAAGCGCCCTGGGTCTTGCATCTTGACTTGAAATGCCGACCGTTAAGTCATTCGTGATCTGCGGGACTGATCCTGGTCGGAGCCGCGCGACCGAAACACGAATTGATTCATGCTAAGCCAGGACGTTGGAAGAGATCCCAGCAGACCTCACCGAAACAATAAGAGATATTAGTTCTAAGCTGTTGTGGAAAATGTGTTTGCATAGTAAATCATGTTTTGCTTGGGGTGGTGCCTCCCTCCCCTCCCCTCCCCCCCTTTTGAATAGATATTTTGAGAATAAATTCTGTTACCATTCCTAATGTCAAATTGCTCAATGTTATGTAGACATGTTTACATAAGTTTTAAAACAAAACCAAAAAAAAAAAAAGTGTAACTCTTAGACAATAAAAAAATACAAATTTAAAATACCAAACCGTTTGGTCTTCCTTGAATATTTTTGTTTATTCTGTACCGTGATGTGGGGATGAATAGACAATGTGTATGGTTTAGACTGGATTGCCTGGTTTTGTGGGGGGGGGGGAGGGGGGGTTGGGGGTGTGACTGTGTGCTTAACAGCGGCGGGTTGCGTTGTATGATTGTTAGGAAACAGTTTTGATACCATGAAATATATTCAGCTGATTAAAAAAAAAAACAGCATTGGATTAAAGTTGGCATTTACGAGACGCTGTTTAAGACAGAAATATTTCAGGTGGCCACCAATGTTCCATCTAAGGTTTGCTGGTTCGTGTGCAAAATCATACAGTTGTGTGTAAAGTTTTACAGCATCAATTTTTTTGTGCGCAAAATTTTACAGCCCACAAACACACACTTACATGGAAATTTGCTGCGCGGATACTAAAACTCCTGCGCGGCGTCTGTGAAATAGCTGTGAAATAGCGTGGCCGCGCAGCTTAAAGGGAACATTGGTGGTCACTACAATTAGTAAATCAAACACCAAGTTTGTGTGGATGTTCAAGCAGATCTTTAAGCAAGCGATGGAAAAAAGGAGGGGAAGAGTTGGATGTTCGAGTCACTCCACAAGCACTTTGTTCTTCACATGGAAGGGGGGAATTTTTGGAAACCTGTAGCAGGGGGTGGCAAACGAGGTGCACCATCCAAGTCTATATACCCAAATTTGTATATATCCCTAGGCAAAGGTGAAAATTTTGCTTCAGTAATTTCTCCCCGAGAGAAGGTTAAATAATAAAGTATATTTATCATTCCTTGTACATGGCTAGTACTAATAACGGAAATCTAAGCAAAGGGGGTTTCGAACCCCCCTCCTCCACTGCAGCCACCCGTGCTTGTTACAGGCATTTGTTAAAATTCAGTAACAACTGAAATGTTTATTTTCATCAAGTTAATGAAAAAATACGACCTCTTAATTTGGGTGAATAGCGCAGCACATACGTAGTTTCCACAATGACTGGAATTAGAATAAAAATTATTTGGAGTATAATTGGTGTTTCAGCGGTTCTCAGCCTCTGGGTCGCAACCCCTTTGGGAGTCGAACCACCCTTCACAGGGGTCACCTAAGACCATCGGAAAACACATATACTCTACTCTATATGAAGTAGCAACGAAAATAATTTTATGTTTGTGGGGTCTCTACAGCATGAGGAACTGTATTTAAAAGGTCACGGCATTAGGAAGGTTGAGGACCACTGGTTAGGTGTTTAGTTGAACTAAATCACATAACACAAAAAAACACCTCGAAGAAAATACCAATAAAATGTTTAAACATTTTCATTGCGCTATTTTGACAAATAAACATTTAGGAAAGTGGCCTCCAATACAAGTGTGCAAATTATACTTGAAATGTAAATAGCAAAATTAAGAGGGTAATTATGTCAGGTACTGTTTTAGTCCCTTTACACTTTTGATTATCCCTTTAATAAATCCTCAAAATTGTCTAACTTTTGATTATCCCTTTAATAAATCCTCAAAATTGTCTAACTTTTGATTATCCCTTTAATAAATCCTCAAAATTGTCTAACTTTTGATTATCCCTTTAATAAATCCTCAAAATTGTCTACTTTTTTTTTAATTAATGAAAAGAAACGGAAACAAGAGCTTTTCATCAGCGGGTTCAAAGGCGGCGCCACTTTCAAATAATCGATGGTCATCCCCCCCCCAACCTTGTCCAATGGACGCAGTGCTGGGGGGGGGGTGACCTCTCATTGATCTTCTGATAATCTCTTTGTCTTAAATTGCGTCTGGAATGGAGTAAGTTCCCATATGAAACGATATTCACTCATCAACTTTTATTTAGAAATGTACAACATTAAAAAACAATAATGGAAAAAAATTATTTCTATATGGCGGTGTATTAAAGATGACCTCTGTGGACACTTGAGGGTTTTAACGTAGTCTTGTCAATTTATCTTATTAAGTTTTGAACTACTTCTCAAACGAACATGCATTAAATTATAAAATCTTATAGGAATATTAAAAAAAATTGCTTATTCCTAAAGTCATTCAGCAGTAAATTAAAAGAAAAAATAAGCTTTCTTAAACTCACTTGTCGCTATTGTTACAGGCTGCTGATTTTATGGGTAATTCTTAACAACACCAAGATCAAATGTTTGATGGGGTACTTTATCCAACAATGAACTCAACAGCGTGTCCGCTTCCTTGCCCACTATCTCATCCCCAACGCGCCGGCTACCAGAGCAATAACAACGAACAACGTCATCTCTCGTACCCAAATGCGTCACAACTACAAACTACACAGAAACGGCTACTACACAATTAATCTCCAAGCCAAAACTCGCACTCCGTCGCTCAAGTCGTCAACGGCCATGACGTAAGAGGAAGTGCGTTTTTTATGAATATGGCATGAAGTCCATCTAATTACGGCTTGTGTCTTTTCATCTTCTGAAGCCAGACGTGGTCGGTCCGACCCTTATTCTTTTAAGGGGATGTGATTGAAATAATCAATTTCCAACCTACTGATCAATGTGACGGCCTGCAAAAGTTCATGTGTTGTAATATCTCGGCACGCCTCTTCACAAAACTGCGGAACTACAGGGTCGTAGTTATGACGCCCACGTTGATGTGTGACTCAGGGGCCTGGGTTATGATGTGCAAGAGACACATGACTGTACTAGAAGTTTTCTCCAGCGATTATCCTGTGTGACTCAGGGGGCCTGGGTTATGTACAAGAGACACATGACTGTACTAGAAGTTTTCACCAGCGATTATCTTGTGTGACTCAGGGGGCCTGGGTTATGTACAAGAGACACATGACTGTACTAGAAGTTTTCACCAGCGATTATCCTGTCAGCTATCATGTGTATAAAATAGCAAGTCGTTAGCACGGAGGTCATGGTTCTTACAAACAAATGTTGTTGTTTTTTTGGGGGGTGGGGGGCGGGGCTGGACATCTATTTCGCAAGGAATATTATCGAATAGCCAAAGCAGTTTCCTGAAGTCCTATGCGATTAGGATTGCGAGAATTTGGAGCTTCCAGAAAACTTTACAAATGTTAGTTAGTGCCATCCATTAACTTTGCACCATTGAATCTGAAAGAAAATGTTTAGACAGTAATGTCATCTTGTGGGGGGAAATTGTAGATATCTAAAAATCTAAATAATATTGCTCACAGGCGTTCAAATCTCACCAACGAGCAGCGGATGGAGAGAAGATCAGAAGGCGAATTCAGCCTGGTAACCCAAAATACCAGAGTCTGCCTGGCCAAAGATAAGTTTCGGAGCGTAATGGTATGTGTGGCGTTCAAAGTCAATATAAGTATTGCGTCATTAAAACGTGTGCTTGCTGAAACAAAAAGCGTAGATCAAAATAATGGTTGCATTCTACTTCGGAAGTGTCTTGATCATACTTTCCTGGATGCTTTTTGGGTCATCTGGTAGGCGATTTAAGAGTGATTGTTGCTATAAATATAAAGTAATCCTTTTCACTAATATCTATTTCGGTAAACCGACTCAATGAATGTTTTGTTTTTTTTTGTCTCGAAGTTTTTATTGCAGCAATTTTTGGAGGAATTTCGTGCTGACTCTCAACATTCAGAAACTTTTAAATTCAGAAATGTTTAAGATATCTTTCAACCTATCACTTTGGTGTTAACATCTAATGAAGGCACACGATGGACTAATTTGACGTCATTTGCGTGTTTTGTCCCTGGTTCCGAAGGGGTCAAAACCCAGGCTCCGATAGGGTAAAAACCCTGTTTCCGATGGGGTCAAAACCCAGGTTAGGGATAGGTTTAGGGTTCAGGTTGGGTTAGAGGATAAATTTATGGTTCAGGTTAGGTATAGGGATACATTTAGGACATAAGTTCGCGTGTAGCGGCAAACCAAAATGGCGGCCACGGTGCTATCTCTCCAAATTGGCCCACACGATGCTATAATATTGGTTGTTTGAAATATCATAAAATGTACTTCCGTCCTAGGGATGCATAATTTGTATTTATCTTTCAACGAATTAAACTGAAGTTGTCAGTTTTACCTTACTGACCTAATTAACACACCTGTGAGACAGGTCAAGGAATTCAAGATGTGTTGTAATTGCTTTTGTAAGGTCTTGAGATCAATGGATCTTTCAAATTCGTCATGTCGTGGGATGAGAAATCGGACTCGCAATTACATGAGATGTGGAGCGATGATCTGCTGTTCGATACCGAGGGTGAAGGTCACAGTTACAGCAGAGGTGAGATTGTTGACACGATACTGCTTGAAATATTGTAAGATTTTTTTTTTTAATTATTTTAAAAATAGGGGTTGGTGTTGGTGGCATTGATGCGCTGTTAATTGCGACATCCCCAAGGCCTGGGTGAAATAACTATTTTGTGTTGAATAAGTTAGTTCCCAGTCAGCTGATCGGCCCTTCTCCACACAGCTGGCGAACGTAAGGGAACATAAAAAGATGGATCATACAGCTGGGCACAAGAGGTCTGCATCAGTCGAAGGAATTCCCATTGAGTCGATGTTGTACCGTCGACGGGACTAAAGATATTTTTATGTCTGGGGTCGACTCCTTTGGCATAAAAAACCATGCTTTGTACCCACACGAGAGCTTTGGTTTGTGGTCGGATTCTTCTTGCTCTGAGATGAGCCATATAGTTCTAGCGCTGCGACTCTGTTAACCAATTTGCTGATAAATAACTTAAATCCTATACCTGTAATTTTGAATGCAAAAATATCGCCCAAAAGGTGAGAGCTTCAATATGATTTAGTAAAGGGAAGTTAATTATTTTCCAGGACCCGTGCGAAATCTCCAATATATGTCCTTAAAGCCACCTGGAGAGAGACATTTTTTTTTCTATTGTAATTTTTATATGGACGAGCAGGTCGACGCAAAAGGGCCGCTAATACAGACGATTATGTACGCCATGGGCCGGATTGCGTCAAAAGGCAGGGGCAGCTGGCATCGGCTAGGCTTGACGGGCGGGTCAAGAGAGGGAGTGCTGTCCACGTGGTTGTCATGACTGAGGAAAAGGAGCAGGCAAGGATGACATGCCACTACTGTAACGGTCACGAACTAGCAGGTTTGTATTGTCACGGATTGGCAGGTTTGTATGGTCATCTGTTAGCAGGTTTGTAAAGTCATCATCCATTGGCAGGTTTGTATGGTCGTCTATTGGCAGGTTTGTATGGTCATCTATTGGCAGGTTTTTATGGTAATCTATTGGCAGGTTTGTATGGTCGTCTATTGGCAGGTTTGTATGGTCATGTATTGGCAGGTTTTATGGTCATCTATTGGCAGGTTTGTATGGCCAGGGATTGGCAGGTTTGTATAGTCATCTATTGTATGGTCATCATCGACTGTCAGGTTTGTATGGTCAGATATTGGCAGGTTTGTATGGTCACGGACTTTCGGGTTCGTATGGTAATATATTGGCTGCTTGAATTCTCATACATGGAAAGGTCAGTAGCCATGATTCTGGCTGTCGTTCATTTAGTAATGTGAGTTTTTTCATTAGATTTTGAATTAAAAAGTACTCATTGTCTTCTCTGAAAGCTACAATTCAACCGGGAGTTCAATCAGTTTCAATATTCTATTAAGTACCCAGTAACCAAATGATACTTTACCCAATAGTTTTCTTTTATCATTTTAACCAGAAATGTTCCCCGACATATTTACAATGTTTGCAAGCATCACGTTGTACCCCCAGGCCAACCCCAGACAAAGACAGAGCTAGACGCCGAGAGAGAACAACGCATCTGGTATACACTAGCCCGGAAACAGAGCGGCAAGCATTACAAGGTAAACTCAATCAATGGCGCGTGACCGGTTATATTTTTTTTTAACTACAAGAGTTCTGCTTGGTTCGTTCCGCTTCTTTGAATTCGCTCCGGACGGCCATGTCAACGTCAACCGCGAATGTAGATGTGGACGCAGGAAATGCAGAAATTAGAGATTATAACGGAAAGTTCTTTGTTCAACGACTAAGGGACTACGAGTTGATACGGAACGTTTGATGGGTCGAGGGTAGCGTCAATTTCTGATTAAAAACAAGAAAATCTCCAATTGGCGAGGTTTATACTTCGGTGGAATCGATCCTCTCTCACTTCAATGTTAATTCAGTTGTGTAACCTCACGTTACGCTTTATTTCGCCCTCAATCCCCGATTCTGTCGTTTTTTGTTTGTTTTTTTAATTTGTTTCCACGACAAGAAAAAAAAATAACGTTGTTAAATTCTATAATGATTGTAACCGATTATGGAAGAAACAAACGGGTTTGCCGAAGGCAAGCTACACTGATCTAGCAAAACCTTGACCTAATCGCTTACGTACCAAACATTGAAAGATGTCATGCTAACTGCAATACAACTTAGTTGACCACATCTTATATTTTAACATTTGATTCTGGAGTTGTTGTTTTTTTAAATTATTTTTTTTAAATAGTTCATTTTTTTATTTTTTTTTAAATTCATAAAACAACCAATTCCCATGAAAATATCAAAGCTAATCACCGGTACTGGATTATGTTTACAAAGATTAAAGAGGTCAAATTAGACATGCACGATGACCCCTCACAGAACCGTGTCTTCGTCACGGGCAGCCACACCCTTGTCGTCGAGGAGGCCACCTCCGATGACGCCGGGACGTATTTCTGCATGGACTCCTCCAACGACCTAGAGTTCACGAAGAAGATGTCGGAGGAAAACATCAAAGAGTTTCTGCAGGTAAGAGAATGGGAGCCGCTGAACAGTGCACAGGTGAAAACATAACCACTTGTTATCAAGATAAAGCAATTTGCTTGATATCCACCCTGATAATCCCTGCTGTAAATATATGCAGTGTTTAGTTCCTTTTTTTTCTGTTATGAACCATTCAAAATGAAATTATACTTATTGGATAGACCTAGACGAAGTTTGCTACAAATGCATTTTAAAATATAAATTGAAAAACCTGTTGATTTTGAACTCATGATTCACAGCTGTCAGGAATACACATTTCATTTTCTTTATATTAGCTACATCTGTTACATTGTTCAAACTATTTTAATGGGACAACGTTTAGATTGGTACTGTGCTATTTCATCTGATGAATTATTTAGTGTCTCTAACTGGCTGATAATTAAAGCGTCAGATTATAGAACGGCTCCCCACCGGGGGCCCCTAATTTAACTTTAATGAAGAACTT
Source organism: Lymnaea stagnalis (assembly GCA_964033795.1). NCBI lineage: Eukaryota > Metazoa > Mollusca > Gastropoda > Lymnaeidae > Lymnaea > Lymnaea stagnalis. The sequence continues at coordinate 62,746 of CAXITT010000989.1, forward strand.
ATGGAGTTGAGCCATTCTGTTGTAGATGACTTAGTCTCAAAACAATGACTACACAAAACAGTCCTTTTTTTTAATTATTTGAAGTTTTAAAAAGGTATAGAATTGTCCAGCTAGTTCTATATCGTTTCACGTAGTAGGCATAAATGGTTATGAAAATGTAAAAGGGGTCTAGAAGTTTATGGCAATTTTAGTTAAGATCTATATATTTCTATACTTTCCTGAGAATTTCGCAGTATCGGTTAATATATCTTTTTTTAACTTAATTGAAGCTTCTTATTCTAGAATGTTCGATTTTTTAATAAGAGTTTTGACCATTACGAGGAGAAAACAACATGTCCTTTTCCCGTTACTAATTTTTCTATAGAGTCTATGATTGTCCTCAAATCTCATGAAATCAGACTGGATATTTTTGAAGTTTCCAGACAGTTCCAAATGAGTGCAGGCGTTTCTAAAATGTCTTCTCCTCATAATGGCCAAAGCTATGCAAGGAGGTTAGGTTACAAAATTATAATGCAAGCTCTTAAGCTAATTGTTTCATCTAGGCCAAATCAGGTAAACGTACGCTTCATAATCCCTTTAAAAAAATATTGGTTGATTTCAAACTAATAATGACCACATCTTTGTGTGCAAGGGATTGCAATAGTTTTATTTTAAATAGAACGATTTACCTTTTGCTTTTTTTTCAACCCATTTGAATGGGACGAGTCTTAAAAATAAAGTTTGTTGGTTATCCAACTTAAAATACTAAAGATAAAATTCGTGTGGTGCCAGGCGCGTCCAATGGTGAAAGTTTTTAAAGGCAACATCTTTGTGAATTCCTTCACATTTTAATCGGAGACCCTTGACAAATTAACTTGAATATTTATCTCAATGATTTTAATGGTTCCGCTGTCTTAGGGATCCTATTTCATTTTATTATAAACAGAAAGAGTTTAGGCATTGGTGAATACAATTTTTATTTATTTTAAAAAAAAAAGAAGATATCTTTTAAACGTTGGATTCGGTCTTTGAATCCAGCTTCACTGTTAACCTAAAGCAGCCGAGCCCAAAGCTCCATGTTTACAAGAGTTGTAATAAATAGAGCTTTGAATAATGTTGCGATGTGTTTTTTTTAACACGTCACTAAATGTACTGACCTAGGCGTTATGTTCAATTACTTTTTTTTTAATGTGGAAAACTGTGTAATAAGCTTCTTAACTACCAGACAAAATAAGTTCATGGCGCCAGTTTATCATTGACATTCGATAATCACGCGGTAATGTCACAGTGTCAAACCTTGACTCTGAACAAACGTCTTGAGAGGAAAAAAATCGCCAGCGAGATGAGATGTTTAAAGTCATCTGCTGGGAAAACAAGGCCTCCCATTTGGAACCTTGAAATTAGCCAAAAGGTTAGTGCCATCCCAATCAGCCAGTATATGACTGAGCAAGAAATTAATTCTTTTTGGGCACCTGGTGAGATTGCCTGTCAACAAATCTGCATTGAGAGCGCACAACAGCAGACACTTCGGTTTCAGTTATATTGCCCGAGTTGGGATGGCCCCCAAATTCAATGTTTACAAGAATTATTATCAATCTGGCCTTTTATGGGAGGAAGTTTAACTTTTTATGGTTATTTTGAGTGAAGTGTTCTTGAGTTCGTGTTTGCTTATAACACTCAATGAGATTTTGTTTTCCCGAATACGAACCCGAGAAAAGCCGGTTATATGTGCTAGTATTTCTATATAACTATCTATCTATTCAGCCCAACTTTATGTGTACCCGAGAAAACCCGGTTATATGTGCTAGTATTTCTATTTAACTATCTATATATTCAGCCCAACTTAATACGAACCCGAGAAAATTCGGTTATATGTGCTAGTATTTCTATATAACTATCTATCTATTCAGCCCAACTTTATGTGTACCCGAGAAAACCCGGTTATATGTGCTAGTATTTCTATTTAACTATCTATATATTCAGCCCAACTTAATACGAACCCGAGAAAATTCGGTTATATGTGCTAGTATTTCTATATAACTATCTATCTATTCAGCCCAACTTTATGTGTACCCGAGAAAACCCGGTTATATGTGCTAGTATTTCTATTTAACTATCTATATATTCAGCCCAACTTAATACGAACCCGAGAAAATTCGGTTATATGTGCTAGTATTTCTATATAACTATCTATCTATTCAGCCCAACTTTATGTGTACCCGAGAAAACCCGGTTATATGTGCTAGTATTTCTATTTAACTATCTATATATTCAGCCCAACTTAATACGAACCCGAGAAAATTCGGTTATATGTGCTAGTATTTCTATATAACTATCTATCTATTCAGCCCAACTTTATGTGTACCCGAGAAAACCCGGTTATATGTGCTAGTATTTCTATTTAACTATCTATATATTCAGCCCAACTTAATACGAACCCGAGAAAAGTCGGTTATATGTGCTAGTATTTCTATATAACTATCTATCTATTCAGCCCAACTCGAGTCTGAAATTTTTGTACCATTTGGATGTCATAAAACCAAGCAACCTGAAAGCCCTACTGGTGACGCCCCTGGACAAGGCGACTCTGCTGGAGATAGACAAGAAAAGAAAGACGAAATTGGCCGAGCTCCCGAGGCCGGCCCCGCCCAAAAGTTTTCCGGAACACAACGCCATTGTCACCACAATATGGCAGGTCAGTAGCCACGTGTGTACATGACACGACCACACCACACATCTGCCGACTAAGGGTTTTTTAAGGAAGCATCAGAAACACCCAACCTTCTTTAATAATTAGACCTTTCACGGAACTTGTTTAGATACATAGCTTGTAACACTTTTTACCCCCGGGTTGGCGAAAAAAATAACAATACACTAAAAGTCATGCATCCTGATGACGTACTTTGGATTGTTTCCAGTCGTCACGTGTTCAAAGTGGTCAAAATGAAGATCTGTTGGAGGCACTTGCAGTTTGGAAGTGGATGTCTCGACGGAAGGAAAAAAAAATTCTATTTAGATGATTATTTTCGCTCATACGTAAATGGTTGTAAGTGGGGACCGAGTTCAAATACAAAATTTTTATATAATCTTTTACACAAAGACTCTCTATCAAAGACAAGATAAAACGCTTTAAAAAGTTAATGAGATTTTAAAATTCTTGAAACACATCATGCAAAAGGAGCCTGTGCTGAAGTGCAGAAAGGCTTGGATTGAGATTAAAAGTAGGAGAGACTTAAATGATTTATTTTTATTATTTATTTTAAATATATAAATATATATTTATTTTTTTTAAATATTATCATTAGCAACCTTTAATAATGGTTCCTCTCGTCCCTGTCTTCGATAAATAAGTCGATAAAAGTAAAGCTGATTTTTTTTTTAAATATGCAATCGCTCTAACGTATTTTCTAGGACTAAATGTCCATTGTGTCGCTGCAGCAACGACTTTCATACAGTAGTGAATAGGACATTTACCTGGTGCTGTCTTTTTTTAAATATCTCTCGGAATCGCTCTGCCATCTTTTTCACACTCTGGCTTCACGTCCAATCACTTACTATCGAAAAAAAATGCTAATCTTTGAATACCGTTTTCTCCGCCGAGAGATCTATTTCCAATAACAACCAGCCAGCATATCTGCATTTTGACTCCAGGTAACACGTGGCGGTTTGAGCCACACGCCTTTGACAAACCCGAGCGTGCGTTTAAGATGCGGTAGTCTCAGTACTTGAGAGCGAAATGGAGATTGTGGGCGCACACTTTTTTTCTATAGCTTATATTCATTTGTTATTTTTTCCCACCAGGACTGGAGCAGCTGCTCTGTGTGCGGCAAACCGGGCACCAGGCGGCGCATGGGGGACTGCTACGTTCAGAAGCAGGAGCAGAGCAAGCCCGCCATCCCTTGGTACCTTGAGATCTTGCTGGAATCGTATATCCAGGGAGTCCCCTGTCTGTAGGTCATTTTATCGTCATATTTTTGAAACCCGTAGCTTATCTTGTTGGTCTTTGAAAGTGAAATAAGTTTACCAGCGAGCCATGGAAGTTTATTGGGGCCTCAGGAGAGCGCCATAAAATGGCATTTCTCTAAAAATTATTGCGACAAATTTGAAAAAAAAAATTGCTAAGCTCTGAATTTGAGAACACTTTCAGAGACTCTCAGATGAAGTTTTCCTTTTTTTTTTTTAAACATTATATTAAAGGTAGTGGGAATTTTACAACTTGAAAAGAGACAAAAGAAAGCAACACAGCTGTGAGCTAAAAATTTGAGGAACTGAACAAAAAATATATGTTTTGAGTGATTGAACAAAATATAAAAGATTTGAGTAACTGAACAAAAAAATAAAAGGTTTGAGTAATTGAACAAAAAATATAAGTTTTGAGTAATTGAACAAAAAGTAAAAGTTTTGAGTATTTGAACAAAAAATTAAAGGTTTGAGTAATTGAAAAAACAAAAAATAAATAAAAGTTTGAGTAACTGAAGAAAAAAATAAAACCTCACTTATTTCTGATATAAAACTGAGTCGACTGGTCAAACGTCCGAGAAAGGGTCAATCATTAGTTTTGTTTTTGTTTAATAATTTTTGCGCGCCTCAGCCAACAAAAATGAAAAAAAAAAAAGAAGTTCCTTCATTATTAAAACCAATATCACGACGCGCCACTTGGTACAAATCACACATTCGTATGTTAAATTACATTTGGAGTAGGAATTAGGAATTTACAATGTTCCAATTGATTTTGTACAAAATATGATTTTTTTTAAAGCAGTATCATTTACTAATAAGGAAAAATTGGAATTTCTATTTTTAAACATTTGGACATAGACTTAATAAAGTTTTCCTTATTGCGTTGCTTTGTGTTAAAGTTCATCTGTGTTTGATGAGCACAAGAGTCTGCTGTCGGCCGTGTCACGGCCCAACGAGGTCGAGGAGGAGGAGTGCGAGGTCAGCTGCACCAACTACAGCGTCACCGTGGATGACCTCATCGTGGGCACCGGTCAGAAGCGGATCAAGGAGTCCAACTTCAAGGAGAGTGAGGGGGATACCGTGACCATGAGGTGCCCCAAGTCTCCCGTGGATATGCCCGTGGCATGGATCAACGGATCGAGGTTAGCGGATGAGCAATAACTAAACTTTCGAACACATAGGCAGCCACTTTTAACCATGGTGCTATGGTTAATTATTGACCTTGAGACACATTGTTACGCTAATAGAGGCATTCCCAAATAATTCTTTATTTAAAATAGTCTTTATATTTATATTAAGAAATTCAGCTCTTGTGCCAAGCTTAGAAGTCTCTCTATCTATCTCCCGCTACCCCGTTCTCTCTCTCTCTCTCTTTATCTCTATTCTCTCTCTTTTTCTCTCTCTCTATCTCTTTATCTCTCTCCACCCTCTCTCCCCCTCCCTCCCTCTCTCTTTATGTCCATC
>CAXITT010000989.1:113729-128160 GCA_964033795.1 Lymnaea stagnalis
CCCCCCCCCCCCCATTTTGATTGGCTAAAAAAAATTGACAAAAAATGTGTTGAAGTAAAGAGAAAATAAAAATGAAGTAACAAAGCTGATGTCCTGTCCGTTCGTTCACCATACAAATACGCCACAGTAAATTAAAACTACATTAAAACATTATTAAAAATTTTCCCCCCCCCTGGAAAGTTAATCGATTTTTTTGCCCCCCCCCCCCGCCCCTAGAAAGTTTTCTGCGGGCGCCCATGCACACATGAGTAGCATTTCCTGAGTAAATTTAACAATTCCTATGTTATTTTCACAATTCTTGTTTAACAATTCTCGTTTAACAATTCTAGTGTTACTTTAATGATCCCTGTGCTACTTCATCATTTCCTGAGCTGCTTTAACAATTCCTGTGTTACTTTAACAATTCTGTGTTATTTTAACAATTCTTGTTTAACAATTCTAGTGTTACTTTAATGATTCCTGTGCTATTTTATCATTTCCTGATCTACATTAAAAATTCCTGTGTTACTTTAGCAATTCCTGTGATACTTAAACAATTCATGACTTACTTGTTCAATGATCTGCTTTATTATATCAATTCTTGTGTTACTTTAAAAAATTCCTGGGTTACTTTGAACTTTAATTACCATGATCACCTTTTTACGTACTCTTTGAACATTTCCCAGAATGCCTCGGCAGCCTGGACATCATCTTTGCCGTGGACGGCTCCAACAGCATGAATCAGGGAAACTTCGACCGACAGATCACGTCCCTGGTCAACCTGGTCACGAAGCTGTCGGTCAGCGAGGCGGAGATCCACATCGGCCTGGTCCTGTTCAGTAGCACCGTCACTGACGTCATTCAACTGTCCGGGAACAAAAACCAGATACTTCAAAGTAAGTCCGCTTGACCTCATGTAGCGCCTGGTCTTGGACTTGACCAAACTAAACAGTGTTTTTTTTTTTTAACTTACTACCTGAGTAAGAAATAACCTTTTGACCTTTTGAGGAGTCAATTGACAGCATGTGAATGTTTCATTCTGTTGTTGTTGTTGTTATTTTATTTTATTTTTTTGGTGTGGGGGGGGTGGGGGGATTATTTATGTGGTTGGTACTGTTTTTGATGTTGTTGCTGCTGTTGCTGTTGTTGATTTTTTTGCTGTTTTTGCTGTTGTTGCTGCTGTTGCTGTTGTTGCTGTTGTTGATTTTTTTGCTGTTGTTGATGTTGTTGATGTTGTTGATGTTGTTACTGGTGTTGCTGTTTTTGCTGTTGTTACTTTTTTACCGTTGTTGCTGTTGTTGCTGTTGATATTCTTTAATCCTCGTAGTCTGTGACAGTTTTATTTTGATGGCTTTTAAAACAGCAGGTCTGTTGTCTGCCCCCCACCACCCCCGTCCTCCACACACACACCTCACACACAAACACCACACACACATACACACACCTCACACACACATACACACACCTGTCTCTCACACACACACAACCCTCCATATCAAATTATTTGTTCACTAGTTTAAGTAATATTTGTAAGTATCAGATAATTATATTTTATTTTTATTTGTGGGTGGTGGGATAAACGATGGATAATGAAAGGAACTGGTCCTTATTTATTTTTTTTTTAAACGAAAGAAAATGAAGAATGAATTTATTTTAATGTAATGGCACATACTTCCCCTTCCCCCCATATTATGTTTTCGTTGTCCTAATAAACATCCCAATGTCAAACTCGTTCCAAGATATCCCCACAGGGGTCCAATCAAAGCCATAAGTTTAGCACCACTGATATTTTTAAAAAATAAAAAAAAACTTCTTGAAAGGGGGGAGCATCCTTGGCATGAATTGTAAAGAATATTTCTCTTTGGGATGCCCCCAATTATCAATAAGGTAAAAGTGGCAATGTTTGCCGAACTCCAGGTCGGGCCCCCCGTCAGGGCGTGGTCTTCGGTGGTTTGAAAAGAGTCACCTCTAGGGGTAAACACTTAGCCACCACAGCCCCTAAATGAGTCGGACGCCAAACTCGGGCAAACACTTAGCACTGTAGAACATTCTGGAGATGGGCATCAAAGGATGGGCAACACCCTGTGCCTGGTGAAATGGTTCATTTTCAAATTTATTAACGTTTTATTTTATTTTAATTTTGAGCTTAATGTTGTGGAGGTGATCTCTTGAAAGTCTTTTAAACTGTCACCCCTCCCCCGTTCAACCCCCCTCCCCGTTAATCCTGCGTTAACCCCGCGTCATTTTCCAGTTAAACGGTCTGTCCACAGCCACCCAGCGAGAAAGATGTTTTTGATACGCTAATTATACCTGTAAAATTACACAATAAAGAGTTGTCCTGTAAAATAACTATTAAGTAATTGACCTTTTTATAAACTATAGCCTATGATAAGTTGACCGTCATATAAGAAGCTAATGAAAAGTTTACCTGAAATATGATATATGATTAGTTGATCAATATAAACAGATAACCATTACTAAGTTGACCTACTCAAAAATTACCAATAATAAGTTGGCCTATATAAAAATAACAACTGATAACGTGACCTATTAAAATAAAACGATGATTAAGTCGACCCATAACTTGACCTATTTAAAAAAAAACCTTGATTAAGTCAACCCATATAAGAATATTGAATGATAACTTAACCTATTTAATAAACAACCGATGATTAATTCGACCTATATAAAAATGACCAACGAGCACTCGGAAACTAAATGGTTGACGTTCGAAAGTTTAGAGACAACCCTAATCATAATATTTATGTAAAAGTCCGGAAAAGATTCGAAACTGAATAATAATGAATCGCCTAACAACCCACTGAAACGGTCTGTCGACTCTCTTAGTTTGACAAATTCTGTTGTTTTGTTGTTTTTTTCAAAAAAAATTAAGATAGTCAACATTCCTAGGTTCCTTGCTTTTAAGGCCAATAAATAAAAAAAAAATATATAAGTCTCCTTCCTGGTTAACTATGTCAATAAGAGACTTCAGTTCCCAACTTACTCCAATTTGTGTGTGTGTGTCCCTTTTATGCATTATGTCCCTTTAATCCAGTAACCTCCCTTTCTGGATTTCCCACCTGCTCGGAAATCCGAACATCCACATCAATTAAGGATGTCGTTCATGTAATGTGTGCAGAAGGCTTGATCGCTTCACCAAGGAGTTCGCGGGCTTCAGAGAAACTCCAATTCTTTGAGACACAAAACAATTAGACCATCGTGAGTTTTAAGGGAACTTGTTTGAAATGAGAAACCTGTTAAAAGTAACCAATGCGATTTGGGGGGGGGGGGGGGGGGGGATCTCCCGTAAAGAGACATCAGTGCTAGCAGGATGTGTCATGGTGATATCGGACATGACGAGCGTTTCATTGATAGCCTTTTAAGTTGATTGGACTATGACCAGTCATTTTTTTTTTCTGGCTTGAATGCACTTCATGAGAAGTTCTGAAGTAAGATTAACATGTTGTGTAGGAAGATTAACATGTTATGAAGGAATATATTAAAATGTTGTGAAGGAAGATTAATATGTTGTGAAGGGAGATTAATATGCTGTGAAGGGAGATTAATATGTTGTGAAGCGAGATTAACATGGTGTGAAGGAATAGATTAGAAAGTTGTGAATGAAAATTAAAATGTTGTGAAGGGAGATTAACATGTGATGAAGGGAGATTATCACGTTCTACAGTTTACAATGAACCAAAGATGTTTTCGGGTTCCCATCTCAGAAAATCATATTGGCTGAACTAACTGGGAGAAAAAGAATTTATCTTAAGATCAACTAATTTCTCATCAGATTGACTGACCAATCGTATGTAGCGTCTATTTAGTATTCATTAATACAGCATTGGTTGTGTAGTCATGTCGGAACTTACAATTGAACGATATCAATGTGTTCTGTCATGTGTTAACCTACCATTAAACTCCCCCGTGTGTTCTGTCATGTGTTATCCTACCATTGAACTCCCCCGTGTGTTCTGTCATGTGTTAGTCTAACATATAACACCTAACCGTGTCTTCTGTCCCCACCAGGCATAAGGGCACTGCAGTATCCCGATGAGCAAACAAGAACAGACCTGGCCATCGACGAGGCGGTCAACATGTTCAACAGACTCGGGCGTGGTGGCTCCGTGCCCAAGCTCATGATGGTCATCACAGATGGAGCGTGAGTCACATTACCGTTACCTTCACCTAGTGACCTACCTTAGATCCCTACACTACATGAGCTCACAATTGGTCGAAATTTAAAAAAAAAAAAAAATTAAAAATTTATATAAAAACAGCTGGTTGCATTCAAGACTGAGACAAGATTTTAACAAAAGAAAATAAAAATCGATAAAATATGGCACGGTTCTAAAACTAGACAAAAGGGTGTTTCCTAAATTTTCACTAAAGGTGTCTATCTCCTCTCCGTCTCTTCCCCAACTCACTGGTAAATGAAAAGAAGAAGCCGATACGATGGAAGCCATGCTGTGCCCCGTGACGTAGCGAGACATTGCGCCACCCGGGGCTGAATTTGAGTTTCGCCCCCCCCCCCCACCGAAAACACTACACATAAAAAAAAATTAATATTTTTTTTGTTTTTGGCACATTTAAACTTTGAAATAACGAACCTTGAAATAGCGCCAACCCAGGAGCTATGGACTGAACCGCAAGCACGTTTGGTGCGTAATGTCTTCCTTTGTTTTTTTTTAAAATTGTTTGTGGTATAAATCTGCTGTGTAAAAGCGGGAGTGGAATTAGACTATTACTATAGCTCAGGGGCATGACAAAAATGTGCGGTTGCCAGCCTTGGTTAGGGGTTTGGGGAAAGGGGGGGGGGCACTAATTGGGATTCTTATAAAGCACGTTACTCGTATGCATGTTCTGACACATGTTCTGCCCCACCTCCTAGTGTTCGATATGACATTTTCTAAAAGATGTATCCACAATTCAATGCTTTTAGAGGCCGTTTAATTTCTACTTCTCTCTTTTTTTTCCGATCTTAGTTTTCAATTAGCCGGGTCAGCATGAAAGATTTAATACACTTTAAAGAATTCGGCCAATTAGAGTTCCAATATTTCATAATAATTAGCACTAATCGATAGTAGATAATGAGCACTAATCGATAGTAGATAATGAGCACTAATCGATAGTAGATAATTAGCACTGATCGATAGTAGATAGTTAGCACTGATCGATAGTAGATAGTTAGCACTGATCTATAGTAGATAGCACTGGTAGATAGTAGATAGTTAGCACTGATCGATAGTAGATAGTTAGCACTGATCGATAGTAAATTGTTAGCACTGATCAATAGTAGATAGTTAGCACTGATAGATAGTAGATGGTTAACACTGATCGATAGTAGATAGTTAGCACTGATAGATAGTAGATATTTAGCACTGATAGATAGTAGATAGTTAGCACTGATAGATAGTAGATAGTTATCACTGATAGATAGTAGACAGTTAGCACTGATAGATAGTAGATAATTTGCACTGATAGATAGTAGATAGTTAGCACTGATAGATAGTAGATAGTTAGCACTTTAGATAGTTAGCACTGATATATAGTAGATAGTTAGCACTGATAGATAGTAGATAATTAGCACTGATCGATAGTAGATAATTAGCACTGATAGATAGTAGATAATTAGCACTGATAGATAGTAGATAATTAGCACTGATAGATAGTAGATAATTAGCATTGATCAATAGTAGATAATTAGTACTGATCGATAGTAGATAATTAGAACTGATCGATAGTAAATAATTTGCACTGATCGATAGTAGATAATTAGCACTGATCGATAGTAGAATAATGAAAAAAAAACGAAAAAAACTTGCGTCTTTTCCGCTGAAAATGCTTCCCACCCCATTGAGCACCCTGGGAGGCGGGCCGTGCCCCCCCCCCCGCCCCAATTTCTACGCCACTGCTGCGACAGCAGTATTTCAACACAAAGTAACGATTGGACTCTCCCCGTCTCGCAGCGTAGTCACGACACGACCTCTACGCTCTCTGCAGTGCAAACATGTCTACGATTGACCCCCAGCTATTCTACCCGAAATGTCGCAGTGATCGCTACAGCAAACATCACGTGGTCTCGCGAGAACAAAAATGTCATCCACGCGAGATCCTAATCCCGGCAACGTTTGCGGGGAGTTGAATGTTCAGACCGCGTCACTCACAACATGGTGCGCAAGATTACAATTAATTAAATAGGGCGCAATCACTTTTCTGATGATGTTTTCAAAAGAACGAAATAATTTTTTTTTAAAGTTGGGGAGGGGGATGTTGAAGTTTTAAAAAAAACACGATGAAAAAACTTGGTAAAGTTTCAAAGAATTGCATGACACTTCAAAAAGATTTGGATATAGTTCACCAAAAATAGAAAATCGACCAATTACACGGGATGTCTTGGAAGAAGAAAGATTAACGCCTTCATTTAAAAAAGACATTACCCTTAGCAGTACGATTCTTTTGTTAAAACTCGTATTCGAATACTTGATGACGTCAGGGGTTTATTTATTTCATTTTTGAAAGTAAGTTTGAGTCCGGGGGCAGTAGCGCCCATAGCCTAGGTGGGTCGAAGGGGCTCGGACCTCACTGGGTGACGCCACGTATTCGAATACTTGATGACGTCAGGGGTTTATTTATTTCATTTTTGAAAGTAAGTTTGAGTCCGGGGGCAGTAGCGCCCATAGCCTAGGTGGGTCGAAGGGGCTCGGACCTCACTGGGTGACGCCATCGCCGTGTGTTATGTCGAGTGGGATTTAACAAGTTTGATGCACTGAGATGGAGCCGATTGCATAACAGCGATGGTACAATGCAAGAGGAGGGTGCCACCATAATATATTAACCACTAGATAGGGTTGCTACGAGAGGAGAGTGCCACCAGGACATTGATACCATCAGATAGGGTTGCTACAAGAGTAGCTGGCCAGAGCAGGCAGACTCTAAGGAAACCAAGGGGCAGGTATGGATGACGGCGACTCCATGAGTCTACCACAGTGGTTGATGCCTACGCCAGGGACGCCCCTGGCTGGGAGTTCATTACATGTGTCTCGTGGTTTCTTTGATGTAAAAGGATAGAATTCTGACTTAAATAATCTACTTTTGAATATATGAAGGGGTTCTTGATTTTGCGCGCCGGGGGGGGTGAATATATGAAGGGGTTCTTGATTTTGCGCGCCTGGGGGGGGGGGGGTGGGGGAGTAAATCAAGTTTGGGCTTTTCTAACGTTTCTGCTACGTGTCACTCGAACCAGCGGGTACAAAACTATATTTAAGTTTACCTCAGAGTAAATACAGCCTTTCCCCCCGATGAAAGATGTCACTGTAGACACATACAACTTGACCTGATTTTGAAATATGAAAAAAAACGGACTGCTTCTGTTTGTACAATGGCGCAATTACTGTCTTCAAACTGTGCAAACTACATCACAACGTCGTCTTCTTTTCCTCTACCAGTGAGTAGGTGGGCTAGGATATAGTTTTAGTGGATTATGGGTGATGAAAAAAATTGTGATCTTCTTATCCCCTTATACTGAAATCACATGACGCCGAACCCGTGACGTACTTGTGCCACCCATCACAGTTTTATTTATGCTTTTTAAATGAGTAAATGATGTCTTATTGTAGAAATACTGTCTTACTGAAATACTGTCTTATTGTAGAAATACTGTCTTACTGTAGAAATAAAATCTTACTGAAATACTGTTTTATTGTAGAAATACTGTGTTATTGTAGAAATACTGTCTTATTGTAGAAATACTGTCTTACTGTAGAAACGCTGACTTACTGTCTTATTGTAAACGTCGCCATGTTGCTTATCTAACTTCTCTATCTTTGTTGTTTTCACCCACAGGTCAACAGTTCCGTCCCAAACTCAAGTCTCTGCCGCTAGGGCCAAGGCGCAGAACATCACCATATTTGCCGTCGGTGTAACCAACCAGGTTGACGTTAAAGAGCTACAGGCTCTTGCTTCCAAGCCTGAGCAGGTGGGTGACGGGGTAGCCAGTACAGAGTAGCCAGTACAGAGTAGCCAATACACAGTAGGCAATACAGAGTAGACAATACAGAGTGGCCAATACATAGTAGGCAATACAGAGTAGACAATACAGAGTAGCCAATACACAGTAGGCAATACAGAGTAGACAATACAGAGTGGCCAATACAGAGTAGGCAATACAGAGTAAACAATACAGAGTAGCCAACACAGAGTAGGCAATACAGAGTAGGCAATACAAAGTCAGTTGACAATACAGAGTAGCCAATACAAAGTAATCAGTACAGAGTAGCCAGTACAGAGTAGGCAATACAGAGTAGGCAATACAGAGTAGGCAATACAAAGTCAGTTGACAATACAGAGTAGCCAATACAAAGTAATCAGTACATAGTAGCCAATACATAGTAGCCACTACAGAGTAGCCAATACAGAGTAGCCAGTAATTGAATATCAAGAACGATCAACTCAAAATCTGCAAGTGGCTCAACAAAAAAAAACAAAAAAGTTTCTTTTGATCAAAGTGTCTAGTAGACGAACACAAACTCTTGGCTCTAAAGGTTGTCAATCTAAACATGCGCACACCGTTTGGCTCAAGAGTTTCACTCTAGGGCCTTAAAATAATCCCCCCCCCCTGTCATATATCTGTTAGTGATGGATAAAAGACACTTCCCACTTATTTCTGTACGTGTACCTCAGCTCTGAGATCTTTTTGTCCTGCTCATTCGACTTCCCCCCCGCCCCCAGTTAGTTCGCTTGGTCTCTTTCTTGTATCATGTGGCATCCCTTGCCTGACAGGAGGCGGTCGAGTTTGTTTCATGGTCGCACTGGCCATACATAACCCATCACTTCCGGCTCCAAATGATTAAGTTCTGTTTCGTTCCTAAAAAGATCTCATTGGGGGATCTTTTTCTCGAACAATTTTTTTTTATTTTAAGAATCTTGTCCAACAGAAACCCCGTAATAACCTCTTGGCATGGGCGCCCGCAGGGGGGGGGGGGGGGGGGGACCTCCCCCCCCCCCCGGCGTGTTTGGGTAAAAAAAAAGGGGGGGGGGGGAGGGGGGAACCCCCCCCCCCCCCTGGATTGATTGGATAAAAAAAAATTAGACAAAAATAGACCAAAAAATTATTAAAGTAAAGAGAAAATAAAGAGAAAGTAACTAAGCTGATGTCCTGTGCGTTCGTTCACTATACAAATACGCTACAGTAAATTAAAACTATATTAAAATATTACTACACATTTTTTGCCCCCCCCCCTCAGAAAGTTAATCGATTTTTTGCCCCCCCCCCCGCCCTAGAACGTTTTCTATGGGCGCCCATGCCTATTGGTGTTGAGTTTGATTGTTCTTCTGAGCTCACACACATTTAAAAGAAAGGAATTTATACCTTTGAATAGAAAACCTTTATATTAGTTTAATCAGCATTCCAGTGCCTCATAGAAAGATGTAATTTAGTGTGTTAATGCTTCCTTCGAGTTTCAGTATTCTGACTGCAATGTGTTTTTTTTTTGTTGTTGTTGTTGTTGTTGATCTACCCACTTTACTCGTAATACTAAAACTGAAATGGAATCGTCCTGATGTGGCACAGTCAAAATTTTAAGAAACGTAAAAATAATTTTTTTTTTAAAAAGTGAGGTCAAATCTATGGAATACGAGTTGGTTAGCAACAACAACAAAAATGAATTCGTCGTATTTGTATTCTAGTCCGCATATGATTAAATGCTCCCCACCCCCAACCCCCACCCCTTTTCGAAAAAAAAACTAAAAATACAAACTCTCTGTCTATTTCTCTCCCACCTTTATACAATAAGTGGTTCATCTATCTAACAGGTCATCATCACAGCAGACTTCACAACATTGGAAGTCAGTTTGAATGAAGCTACGAACAGAGCCTGCGTGGACCTGGGTTTGTACAGCGGTTCTCATATTACGAGCATAGACCTATTGCTTTACGTGAGAAAGGTGGGGGGGGGGGGAAGGGGGGGGGATTTGGGTTAAATCAAATTTTAGACCAATATTTGTTTTTAAAGTATGAATTAATTTTTTTTTAAACTTACAGTTTGAATAAAGCTACGAACAGAGCCTGCGTGGACCTGGGTTTTTAAAGCGGTTCTCATATTACGAGCAAAGACCTATTGCTTTACGGGAAAAAGGGGGGGGGGGGGGGGGAAGGGGGTCGTATTTGCGATAAATCAAATTTTAGACCAATATTTGTTTTTAAAGTATGAATTAATTTTTTTTTAAACTTTCAAATTACGACTTTGTACTAAAGTTGTATGCTTGATGTTTTTGGGGATGTACAGTGAAAGCAATAGGTCTGACATCACACTGTATCATGTTTTTTACCTTTGCTGAAAGCTTCGATCTTTTTTTTCGTTCACTCCATCCATCTGACGTCACCAAATATTTTAATGATCATTCTTATGTGTTTACGCCTCCTTTTTGGTGACCTAGTGACGTCACCAATCTCTCCTCTCCTCCCACAAACACTCATCACCCTCATCACCATCATTATATTTTTAGTCTAAAACGTTTTCTTTGCTAACTTTTATTTCTAACACTGAAAAGAGAGAAATGTTGACAATTAGAAGCAAGCATCTCAAGATGATTTCCCGAGTAACACACAGTTGCTCTATGAATGGGAACACGTGAAAATGGCTGAAAATTTTGAGGTTTTAAACCATTCATAATTAACATGAATTCTGTACAAGTTACGCAATCTGTCGTAAGCATACATTTAGTTATTTGAATTTGTATTTATTTATTATTATTATTATTTTTTTTAATGGTTCTCACTGCTGGTCTTGTCATATAGTTTGAGCAATTTTATTTTTTAAATAAAAAGAAAATTGTGAATCTTCCAGACGTCAGGGCCATATTTTGTTGTAATATTCTATAAATAAGCTCTCACACGTAGCATTAGGAAACCGACAACAGAGTTGCTCGGAACAAATTTAGTTGTCACAGATGTTTAAATGAATCATCTTTGCTTCTAATTTTAACATGAATCTCTCATTTCAATTTCAAATTTTGACTAAATTTTTAACAATTTTTTAACCTTGTTTTTAACAAAGATAACTTTTTCTTTTTTAAAACTCTTTTTTTTAACTCTTTTTTTAACAGTTTCCTTCTCTAGGCCTCTAGAACTGATAACCTTGACCTTCAAAGTTCTCGTCGCTAGCAACTGACTTCTGCTTTCATTTTACAGCATTTCCAATTAGCATTTCCCATTAGCATTTCCAATTAGATTAATCAGAGAAATTAAAAGTAGACATCTTTAACATACACCTATATTAATCTAATTCCTCATAACTTCTTTAAAAGAAACTTCTAAAACATTGCAGATTGAGCGATCCAATGGTTTCTACACACGCCGGTCAAAACACACAAAAGCACCCATGGTCAGATTTAGGCCACATTTAAACGAAGGGATCCATTTCTTGAAAATGTTCTATTCCTGGAGTTGTTTGGGGTTAAAATTTGGAACATCATATTTGGTGCCTAGCTCTAACTCTGACCCTGATCGTACACCATATGTATGCCTGCATTTTATTTTCTTATTTTATTTTTTTACACTTTAGAAATTAACTACGATAGCTCCATAACATTTCCTACTAAAACAACTGGCATTTCTTCACAGGTCTGAAGTCAGATCGCCAACGATCTATCCGGGGAGAATATATTGTTGTTGTGTGTCTTTTTTTTTAAAGTATGTACTTATGTTCCTAAAAATGTGTCTATATGCTCCTAAACATATGTTGCGCATTGACTTATCCGCGCAACGTATGTTAAAGCGTATGAGATTTAACAGATTGCGAGCTCGCGCAGGTCGACCTCGTCTTCGTCCTGGACTCGTCCTCCGGCGTCGGCGAGGCAAACTTTAAAGAGATGCTCAACTTCGTCACCGACTTCCTCTTCTTCGCGTTCGTCGACAACGGCAACTTCCGGGTCGGGGTCATGACCTACGGTGACGACGCCTACGTCCAGTTCCAGATGTCGCAGTACCAACGCAACAAGGCCGCCATGATGAGTGCCCTGAAGAACTTGGCCTACAGGCCCGGCGGCAGCAACAAGGCCGCGGCCCTGAAGGCCCTCCGAGAAAACATGTACACCGTCGCCAACGGCGACCGCACGGACGTCCCCAACGTCGTCCTCTTTCTGAGCGCCAGCGACTCCAACATCAACACGGCGCAGACCGTCACGGAGGCGGAGGCCGCCAGGGCGTTCGGCATGCAGATCTTCGGCGTGGGTGAGTACCTGAAGAGTCACCGTGTGTACAGCGGCGGATGCATGACACATCTCCGGGGAAATACAATTTTCATTGCTAAAATTATTTAAATATAAGGATATTTTTAATCGAAATTTGAACTTTTATGTAGTTTCATGTTCAGAAAAACAAAAACGAATATTGCTCAATATTTTTTTTTCTATTCTTATAATTGGAAGCGTCTGTGACTCCCGAATACGTCACTGCTGGTATATAGATCAGTAATTTTAATTGCATCATCGATATGTTTTTTTTATTTTTTTTTTTTATTTTAAAATATGTTAAATGATATGAATCACGATAAAGACTTTTGTTCAGAACCTTCAAGTTGAGATGTTAAATTTTGTTCAGAACCTACAAGTTGAGATGTTAAATTTTGTTCAGAACCTACAAGTTGGGATGTTAAATTTTGTTCAGAACCTAAAAGTTGGGATGTTAAATTTTGTTCAGAACCTTCAAGTTGAGATGTTAAATTTTGTTCAGAATCTACAAGTTGGGATGTTAAATTTTGTTCAGAACCTACAAGTTGGGATGTTAAATTTTGTTCAGAACCTACAAGTTGGGATGTTAAATTTTGTTCAGAACCTTCAAGTTGAGATGTTAAATTTTGTTCAGAATCTACAAGTTGGGATGTTAAATTTTGTTCAAAACCTACAAGTTGAGATGTTAAATTTTGTTCAGAACCTACAAGTTGAGATGTTAAATTTTGTTCAGAACCTACAAGTTGGGATGTTAAATTTTGTTCAGAACCTACAAGTTGGGATGTTAAATTTTGTTCAGAACCTACAAGTTGGGATGTTAAATTTTGTTCAGAACCTACAAGTTGAGATGTTAAATTTTGTTCAGAACCTACAAGTTGAGATGTTAAATTTTGTTCAGAACCTACAAGTTGAGATGTTAAATTTTGTTCAGAACCTACAAGTTGGGATGTTAAATTTTGTTCAGAACCTACAAGTGGGATGTTAAATTTTGTTCAGAACCTACAAGTTGAGATGTTAAATTTTGTTCAGAACCTTCAAGTTGAGATGTTAAATTTCTTTCAGAACCTACAAGTTGAGATGTTAAATTTTGTTCAGAACCTACAAGTTGGGATGTTCAATTTTGTTCAGAACCTACAAGTTGAGATGTTAAATTTTGTTCAGAACCTACAAGTTGAGATGTTAAATTTTGTTCCGAACCTACAAGCTGGGATGTTAAATTCATGCATTTAGAAACATGTAGAAAATGGACATTGAAAAAGAAATGTTTCTTTACATTGTACGTGTCACTATTTTTATTCATAACTTTTTGAGGATTTGTTATTATTATTATTATATTATCATTTTTTTTCATAATTCATTATAATTATTAGTTTTATTATTATTATTATTATAATGATTAATGTATATGAATTACAACTGGCTAGTGTGGTAGTAAAGGTATTCTGGCCTTCACCATGAACAGGTATCGGACTTGGGTGGACGCAGGAGCTCGACGGTATCGCCAGCAGGCCGCTGTCTGAGAATCGCTTTACCATTGACAGTTTTTATCAGCTCAGACCTATAATAACCGAGGTCTACAAGAAATTTAATCGATTCTGTGAATGTAAGTCGTGTCCCCCCATGTTAGATTGGTGTGGCCCTATAGTTAGTGATGTACATAAGCGTGGTCGTTATTGTGGAAATAGGCAATGTCCACCTCCTATCAACCAGAAGATTTATTGTATCTGTTCTATAGATCACTGAATGGCACAGACGTTACATCACGCATTTTTTTTTAAAGATTCGCTTAAATCCATTTTCAATTATGTCATGAAATTAATCTGGAATTAAATCATGGACGTACGTTCACCTCACGCCCACGATAGATCAGAAATTAAGAACTTTTAGAAGCGTCATCGTTTAGTTTAATACTGAAAAAATACGGCTTTAGTTATTATTTTTAACAAATTTTACCAACATCCTACATAAATGACATTCAATTTTTTTTGTAAAATCTACATGTTATACACAGCGCGACATATTATCATTATAACCTAGACAAGCTATAACAGTTTTGTTAATGTTTCAGCTCGAACCCCCGTGCCAGGTTGGGCATCATGCTCTCATTTAAAAAACATAAATTAAGTTCGTGAACTCAACTGCATTTCTTTTTATTTCTTTTTTTTACCAAGGCGTCATAAAGTAATGAATTTCACCCCCCCCCCCCTCACCCCCCCCACCC
>CAXITT010000989.1:128480-138578 GCA_964033795.1 Lymnaea stagnalis
TTTTTTTTTTTTTTTTTTTTTTGTTCCCCCCCCCCCCCCCCCCCGAAACTTTCTCGGATTTTTTTTTTGGGGGGGGGGTTTCCCCTACCCTGTTTATTGCAATTCGACACTGTTTAAGAAATAATGAACTGTTTAAACACAGAAACAAAACATGAAGTGTTTTATTTGTATTATTTTTGCAGCAACAACCACCCCCGCATCGACATGTAGGCATTTTAAAATATATTCAATGTATTTTACCTCAGTGTTGTAACGCTGTGTCCACGTAATCCCCAAATAACTTCATTATTATTATTCTTATTATTATTGTTGGTGTACCTATTTTATATAAAGGTATTTATAACCAATATAATTTTTTTTGGACACTTACTGACACAAAAGTTCGTTTTTAAGTTTATAAAAAAATTGAATCAGAATTTTAATTTGTCAGATTGATTTAAACATCTCTTCTTCTTTATTTTTTCAGAATTTTGAGCTCAATAAATGTTTCTTCTAATCAAACACATTAAATATATTATATATGTATATATATATATATATATACCCTAAGGTTTGAGGGTGTTACACAGAACATATCCTGTAGGGAGGGGGGCGGTGTTCTTATGCTAAATTTTCCCTCCTCACGCTTTGTGTTGACACTCAAAAATAATCTTAACGGGCAGACAAAGTCCCGAATGATCCATAAGAGGCGTAGCTAAGGAACTGTGCCCCCCACAGACATAGCATGCAATACCATACCAAAGATGTCCGGTACAATACCATACCAAGATGTCCGGTACAATACTATACCAAAATGTCCGGTACAATACTATATATTGGCCCCGCCCCCCACCCCCTCCCGTGCAAGAGTATATTTTGGCGCCCCAATCTAACATTTAAAACAATGTTTAGCGGCCACCCTAATGTGTTTGACCTTCAGCGGAGCAGGCACTGGGTCCCGAATCCATTTNTGTGTTTTTTTTAACAACTACTATTTAAATTTGAGATTTTTTATTATTACTAGCGTATTAAATAAAAAATACAATTAGTGCTCGTGATATATTTCATATTTTTTTTTAAAGTTTTTTTACAAGTATTTGATGAATTTTATGATAACAAAGTTATTGTGATTCAACCTAAGGACTTTCAGAAGCTCCAACAATAATTATGACGTAATCCAGTTAAAAGTTATTCTAGGAAAATTATAATTTAAAATAAATACTGGAAGTTGCATACTAAATGAAACAAATTAAATTTAGTTAAGATTTAATATCAAATTTTCGTAAATTAGTTACAAATACAGGAAATTTTAAAAAAAAACATTGATTTCAATAGAAACGGAACAAAAGTATAATCACTTTTTAAAGAAAAAATTGCTTTAATTAGTTAATTTACATTGGTAATGGAGACAGACTTCTTGTTAAGATTATTTTAATATGTACTTTACTAACTATGTTTTATAGGTTGCTTTGATTACGTTACTAAAATTGGTTTAATGGAATCTACCATAGGCCTAGTAATATATGTGTTTATTTTAATGGCTTTGTGATAAAGAGATTTCAGATAAGCTATGAAAATAGATTTAACCAATAATTCATGTAACCTAATTGACCATTAACTCTTTGTATCCTCCCTTACAGCGCCACCTCCCGTCCCAGGTAATGCCCCTTCTTGTACCTGCCTGTTGTCCTGCTATGTCACAATCACCACTCCCCCAGCTGTCCGGTCAAAACACGCCTAACGTCCGGTCATACACACCTGTTGTCCAGTCATACACACCTGTTGTCCAGTCATATACACCTGTTGTCCAGTCATACACACCTGTTGTCCAGTCATACACACCTGTTGTCTAGTCATACGCACCTGTTGTCCAGTCACACACACCTGTTGTCCAGTCATACACACCTGTTGTCCAGTTACACACACATGTTTTCTAGTCCCACATGTCACAATCACCCCTCTATATTGTCTACTCACATGTCACAACCCTCCCACCCTATTATCCAGTCACCATTCCTTCCGGTTGTCCAGTCACATGTGTGACAACCATCCCTCCCTGTTGACCACTCAGTCACCCCCACCCCCACTATTACGTCACCTTAACCTAAGTTCCCCAGCTGGTCAGACTAACACCAGACGATCTACTAACTGGCGCAAGGTCCATATCACCTAATCTAAACCACTAATGGGTTTGCTAACAAAACTGACCCATCCATCGCCCATCAAACTGCTCCCAAACATTACAAACATACAATGACCCTCACTTCACCTCCAATTCTTCTTTCCTCCACTTCTTTTAGGGTATCGTCCTGGTCTTAAATGAATTCACTCTTTTGTCATTGTATTACAATTCGTCTTATCTAATTGTATTTACATTATGTTCATCAACGGCAAGTATACAACCAGTTTGATATTACTTATTTGTTCAAATTAAATCTAATAGAAAATTTTGTTTCCTTATTTAGAATTTTTTTGAATAGAGAAGAAAGCAAAAAAAAAAAAATTAATGATCCATGAGTATTTTTACCAACAACCTTTCAATGGAGTCTAAGATTTAAAAGAATTTAATTTTAACACTTTCATAATTCATATATATGTTTAAAAAAAAAAGTAACAATGCGTTGTTTAAATAAATCAACCAAAACACATGTGTTCCAACAACAGCTTGTTTCATGGGCGTCACTGACCTCCTGCTGGTCGTTGATGTGTCCAACAACGCCGAGCAGCTGTCCAGGTTCCAGTACACCGGCGACTTTGCCCGCGTCAAGAACGGAATAACCAAGATGCTTGAGATCATTCTGGTGAGCGGATGAGTCGACAAGAACACGGCAATTTTAGACTTTGAGCAGATTAGTCAACAAGAACACGGCAAATTTAGACTTTGAGCAGATATGTCAACAAGAACAGGGCAAATTTAGACTCCCTTAAGGTTCTAGAAAGCTTATTTTTTAATGCACGCATTTAAACCACACATAATTAAATGCGTTAAGGATGATAATAATATAAGAAATCACATGACCATCTCAAATCAAATTTTCAGCAGAAATCAATTGTAAACAATGTATTTAAAAATGTTTTATTACTCTTTATTGGGTGAAAGCTTTTTTGTATTATCTTAGCAATCTTTCAGAGAATCTCATAGTATTGAATTACCCCCCCAACCCCCCACCCCCGTCAACTCCAAATGTAGTAACACGTGCGTTGCTCTACTTTAGGACCCCAGTGTCACCAACACAGGTGTGCGTGCCGGTCTCGTGACCTACAGCGACAATTTCCAGGTGATCACGAACGTCACAGCTCCGAACTCCGTGAGCTTAACAGCAGCCGCCGTGAACAATCTGCCCAACGGTTTGAGACAGGTGAGGCGTAGAGCTTATACAGTATATTTAAACAAGTCACTGTTCAATAGTTTTTTTAGTTTTTTGGGGGTTTTTTTGGATTGATTTTCATGTATCCACCCACCCTAATGAGACGATTGGCGTTCTTTTCAAATGACGAACTCATCAATAGTAAATTACAGAACTGTTAAATGGTACTGTTGATAATCAGAAAACATCACTGTCATATTTTTGTTGTAATTATTGTTTAAAAAAAAACAAATACTTTCTATTTAATATATCGATAACTCTGTCTCCAACACGCCAGGGAGCCGCCAATTTGGCCAACGCCCTCCGTGCCATCGTCCTCCCGCCAAGGGTGAGCGACTACAGGAGTTACGTGGCCATCATTGCCCCGGAGTCATCCTACACTGCCGACCAGACGAACGTCTTGGCCGAAATCGCCAGGTTGGTTTAGCAAGTCTGTCTCTGACTAATGTGTACGCGTGCGTTCACCAGGATCGTGACTTTGTACATTGCCTGTAATTTCTTAATGCACCTATCATCATTGCATGCGTTGTCAATTGTGACTGTATCTATCATCACTGTTGTGTGCTTGTACTGTGTCAAATATCTGTCATTGTCATGTATATTTTCTGGCTGTAAATGTGACAACTTTTTATCCCCAGTGTGTACAATGTCTGCCTGTATTGTGTGACCTGTATATCACTATTGTGTACATAGTATGTCTTTAATGGGTCAAGTATCTATTACTATTTGTGTAAATAGTCTGACTAAACAAATTTTTTTTAAAGATGTACCTTATGATTATTGTGTACAGTGTAAATTATATGACTTTGAACAATTATATCAGTTATTTGTACATTTATCATTGTGTAATACGAATACCTTATATACAAGTCTGTTAACATTCATTCTTGTAAAAATACGTTATTGTTAACATTCTCTCTCGTCAGCATACTTTCTTGTTAACATTATTTCCTGTTAACAGACGTTCTTGTTAACATACGTTCTTGTCAACATACTTTCTGGTTAACATTCTTTCTCTTAAACATACGTTCGTGTTGTTCTTGCAGACTGAAGGCCCTGGGCTACACGATCGTCCCATTCGTCATTGCAGAGAACAACCGCCTGGACGTTCAGACCCTGATGAGAGAGGCCAGCGGTGCCCAGTACTTTTTTGATTTCAACAACTACTCCCAGCTCGAGGCTGCCCTCAAGAACTTCACCAGAGATGGACTATGCAAAGGCTACGTGGGACCCAAAGGTTCGACAATCTTTATCCTTTGCTCTAAAGGACATTGTCATTGTAACCAATTTGACATTTGTTTGACATTTCTTTTGAAAAAATTAGTCATTCAAAAGTGAATGTGCAGAGTGGAAAAAAAATTACTTAAATTAATGCATTTATTCGTTCTCATTATTCGCTTTTGTGAATGTCTTTGTAATGACATTAATGCTACGACAGATACATCTGGTGTGCTCCTATGTACCCTTCTTTAAAAGGGCATTAGAATGGAACATTGTCTATTTCATGCGATTAATGCGAAGACAATCTTCTTCTCGTCTCACCAATGAAACGCTAGCGAGTGCATACGTGACCTATTTCAAGTTTTCCACTTTCTTGTTTTTAGTATCCACTTTCTAGTTTTTAGTATCCACTTTCTCACATTTTGATCCAAGTCTTCACAATTATGGACTTGATTATTTCTTAAAGATATCGAACATCTTTTTATTGATTTCATTAAATTCTTATCTTTGACTGCAGCCGGTGGACTTTGCGACAACAGCGGACATAGGGTGAATGGAATGAGTGTTGTGGCCCACCCCATGGACTGTGACAAATACGTCCAGTGCTACTACAACAACCTCATCAATCTGGACATCGGCGTGGTCAGGACTTGCCCCAGGGGGCTCCACTGGAACCAGGCCAACAAGACATGTGGTCAACCTAATGAGATCCGCTGTCCTAACGGTAAGCAGATGCCAACCCTCAGAGCGTTGTATATTGTATAAAGTTTAGCTCAGCCATCTTGCATCGTGTATTATATAAAGCTTAGCCCAACTTTCTTTGTATTGTATACTATAGCCTAACCCTAAATTAGATTAATCTTTATTTAAGAGTCCAAAAACCATCTTAAGTCTGATACATATTTAACACATCATCCTTTTAATTGAATGTTCGCTATTTGTGATCTTAAAGTCGTGCATCGCATTGAAAACAAATTCTTGGCAAATTCAGCAATCACATTCTAAACTAACCTGTAAGTGTCACGACTTTTGATGCGTACGACGTAAGAATCAATTGATTTCTTTCCCAGATCGCTGCAGAGAAGACTGCGAACCGTACAAGATGGAAGGGGCATGCGGTGCCTACTGGGACTGTGAAAATGGCGTCTCTACACCCAAGTGTTGCCAGCAGTTCTTCTCCTTCATTCCAGGCGTGGGCTGCCAGCTTGACTACACGTGCAAGGATGAGTGTGGGCCAGAGAAGTGGTGTGGTGAGTGTGATACACGTTAGTGTAGTAGATGTGCATGATACAATTTGATGCTAGATGTATTCCATAAGGGTCCTACAAGATGATACCAGATCTAGTCTCTAAGTATGATACAAGTTACTGTAGTCGATATGCATGATACAATTTGATACAAGTTTGGCATTACTTGTTTTTTTTCTGTAAGTGTAATTGTTACGTCCCGTTATACGGTTTTCAAATTTAATTTGTTTTGAGATTAGGTTCATTTTCAATGAATACGTAACAAAGGACCGAAAACCAATATACAAAGAAAACCGATACCAAAGCGATTCATTATCATATTAAATTTACATAAAGAATAAAACATCAAACAGACACAATTTAAACCTTTATTAACAGCAAAGCAAGTGAAAAATTACAATCCTTGAAAGATACAAATATTAATTAACACACACATATAAAGAGTACAATCTTATTAATATATTACCTCTCGTAAATATCTAAGAAAAATAGGCAAAATCGCCCCCGGCTGGAAAAGTTGCCGGCTTACTTATAGGAAGAAAATTGGAACCTCCAGGAAATACTTTCTATAAATTGCGTCACCAGATAGCATTAAACAACCTTTTCCCAATCAAGGGAGGGGGGGGCACAAGGATTGGCGCTACTCATATAATTGGTGAAGTCAAAATAAAAAAAAAAAAAAAAAAGAGGGAAGGGAGTTAGGGTTTAATGCCACGGCTGGTGGTGAATTAAAACAAGGTCGACACACAGGCTTTAACAATGATACAAGTTAATAGGGATGGAGGTTTGTGCAATCTACATTAAACACATAATGTAATTTTGTTTATAAAATAGTAATTATGTATGTTAAAGTTTATAAACACTGGCATTTTAAAGGTGCTACACATCAATCTTAAGCTGAAGCTAGCTTAAAAATCAAATAGCTGTGATTCATTATAATCATTGCACGACGTTGCCTATTGACCAAGATTACCAGAGAAAATGATAAATGTGTTGATTTGTTCGCTAATAAACAACAGGACTTTGTCAGAAGAAACCCAACTGGCTGGTCGCTGCAGGGTACGATGTCCAGTTGATGAACGGTAACATGGGGTGGCTGCCACGCCCCTGCTTCTATGAGGACTTCGATGTGGTGGACTGCGACTGCACTGCCCCTAGAAACCAAGGTAAGTCGATCCAATGGAAATATAGGTAAGCGATCCCTGCATCGCTTGCAGCTTTCAAAGTGGGGGTTTCTTTAACTTAATGGCATAATTTTAAATCTAAAATGATTAACAAAGCAATACATTGAAATTGAACCGAGAAAACATGAAGAAGGCCTAGTGAGATAAAGAGAAATTATGAGGTCGGCCTAGTACGATAGAGAAAAAAATATGAGGCCGGCCTTGAATAAGGAAAGGAACGCGATAAGGGTATTTCATATCGAGAGTGATTTTACTCACATTTCCAGCCTTGTTAGACATTATATTTTAGCTTTAACACTGGCGATGGGAGGGACACCGAGTACATTTGTCATAACCACTGGTTTGACATTCTGCTCGTGCTTAAGATGACCCCCCCCCCAATCTTTCCACAGAACCTAAACAAAATATGTATTCCCAAGAAACCGACAAGATTGTTTAGACATAATATTGCTGCTAGTGCGACGATGCCTTCTTTATATAGATAAGATTACAGGCTCTTATTTCCGCTGTACATGAATACTTCTGATTCCTTCTAAATCCAATCACATATAATTTGTTCCTCTCATCCCGGCAGTGTGCCCCGCTGACCGCGAATACAACTTCAACGACGCCAACACGGTGAGGGCCGTGCAAGACGGCGCGAGGGAGGGGATCAGGGTCTCCTCGGTGTCCTCCACCACCCAAAGCCTCGTCCTCAACAACAAGAGCACGGTCCATGTCGACGTCAACAAGATGGAGAGCGGCGATGAGCCGTTTGTCATCCAATTTCTGTGAGTTGTACGGGATCGACTCCGGTATCGACTCCGGGCCTCTACTTGGCGCTCCGTCTGTTAACGTGTTAGCCGTAACAGTGTCACATCAAGAGCGTTTTTGTTACTGGTTTAATACATTACCAAGGGACGACGAGGTCTCAAATGGTTTTTTTTTTCTGTGGGGGTCGCCGGCAAAATAAGAGAAGTTCATAATATGATAGAGATTTTCTTAGCGAAGACTTAAGCGAAAAAACAAAAATTAGCTTGGTGTCGGGTTATAATTTCAATCATCTTAAATTTTTAAAATGATATTGTATTACTTTAAAATGTAAACGTATCTTGTACTGTGTTCTGATTTAACCCATTAAAAAGGCTTAATTTAAAGAAATCGTGTTAGTGGGTCATTTCTCTTCAATAAAATGGGGGGGGGGGGGGCGGCTTCAAAAAAGGTTGTGAACCTGCATTTTTTGGGCCCAGTTTTACCATTTNCGCCCTGGTCATCTCGGCCAACGACCAGTTCGTCTTCGCTGAGCTCAGGTCATCCGACGGCAAGCTGGCTGAGGTCAAAGTTCCCACAAAGGTAACGATTGATGCCTGCTGTGTAGCGAGGTTATGACCTTTGAACTTGCTAAGGAAATTTTTTTTTTTTAAATGACAGCGTGGATATGTAATCAGTAGCCTAAACAAGAAAGTAGCAACCCAAAGTTGTTGTGATATCCACTGTTCGTGTTGGTCTATTTCAGTGGTTCTCAACCTTCCTGATGCCTCGACCCTTTAATACAGTTCCTAAAGTTGTGGCGACCCCCAAATACAAAATTATTTTCGTTGCTACTTCATAACTGTAGGGTATATGTGTTTTCAGGTGGTCTTACGTGACCCCTCTGAAAGGGTCATTCGATCCCCAAAGGGATCGCGACCCACGGGTTGAGAACCCCTGGTCTAACCTATCGGCGTGCCATCATTCAGCAACTGTTGCTGATCTGACTTTAGTTCCATTGTTACTTCCATATCCCTAATGTATCCCTTTTTTTGTATTATTTTGTTTGCCACCAACTTGAATTTTCTCAAACCTCCCAAAATCCTCTACATTGTTTTCAGAATTCGATTTTTTTTTTTTTTTTAAATGTAAGCACATTGAAAAATTTATACATGGAAACAAAATGATTTTTTCAAAATTACGAAACAAAACAAAAAACAAGGTCAATCCTCTGGTGTAAGAATGTCTGGCGATCCCAAACTCATGTGAATTAAATGAATACAAAATATAAAAGACGATGAATCAATTGCTTCTCCCCACAAATGTTATGTTAAAAAATAAATTTAAAAAATCATGTTTCGTGAAATTTCAATAATAATTTTTAAGAATGGGCCTTCCCATTTTTTTTTTAAATTTCAAGGGAAACAACCAGAAGTTTAAAAAGATGAAAGAATTTAGAATGTCTAAACGTCGCGTTGGCTCCCCCAATTAATGTTTCTTACATATCCCAACTACATAAGGCAAATAAAAAAAGAAAATATTCATTCTTTCTCGTGTTTAATTTATCCAGGGCTTCAGCGTGAGTGAGTTTAAAAACCTGACCTTGACCTATGAAGACGGAATCCTGTCCCTGTCAGTCAAGGGATCTCAGCAGCAGTACATCGCGCAGACACACGGTAGGTACTTAACAGTGTGCATTACACTCATCACATCACTCACCCCTTGTCACGGCAGGGATTAGTCTAAAAAAAATATGTATTTACTAGCTAATGCACCCGTGCTTCACTGCCGGGTTGACGTGAGTTCTTTGAACTGATAAGTTGATGTTATAAAGCCATAGATTCAGTATAAGGGAATGACAGTTTTTAAGGAAGGTGATATTTGTAAAAGACATTGTGTGACACTCAAATAAAATTGTAATTTGGGGTGGGGGGGGGGTCAAGTTAGCCAACTGTTGGCATCAACTATTTCTCTGTCTCCGTCCTCTCTCTTTCTTTCCTAACTATCTCCTCTCTCTATCCCTCTCTCCACCCTCTTTCTTCCACTCTCTCATCTTCTCTCTCCCTCTCTCCGTTCTCTGCCTTATATCTTTATTTGTCTCTCTCTCTACTCTTTTACTCCATGTCTGTCTCTATGTCTTCTCTCTCCTTCTATATCTGTCCCTCTATCTCTCCCCCTTCCTACCTCTTTCTGTTTCTTACTCCAGTTTCTCTTTCTGTATCTTTCTCTCTGTCCTCATTCTTTCTTTCTTTCCTAATTCCATTCTCCTCCTCTCTTCTCCCCTCTCTCTCTCTCTCTCTCTCTCTCTCTCTCTCTCTCTCTCTCTCTCTCTCTCTCTCTCTTCCCCTTCCCCCTGTTTTGTCTCTCTGT
>CAXITT010000989.1:167020-177625 GCA_964033795.1 Lymnaea stagnalis
ATTGTAAGCACACTTTAAACTTTTTTTAAAAAGAGAATCCTAGTAGAGGCTGGGTTGAAACAAGATTATAAATCGAGAGTACCGCCCCGACGCCTGCCACCCTGCACAACAAAACATGCCATAAGAACAAGGCGGAAAAGTTTCGCTCTCCTTGGTCGGAGAGACGATTTCCTGCTCCGACACGGCTGGTGGTGTCTTCATTCTCTGATATCCTTTTTCTTTGATATTCTTTATTTTCTCTTACTCTTCACTTATGTTAATCTTTATTCTCTGATAGTCTTTATTCTCTGTTATTCTTTATTATATGACATCCTTTATGCTCTGGTTTTTTTATTTTTTTTATTTTCTTTATTTAAAAAAAATTCTTTATTCTCTGTTATTCTTTATTCTGCGATATCCTTTATTCTTTGGTATTCTTTATTTTCTCTTATTCTTCATTTATGTTAATCTTTATTCTCTGATAGTCTTCATTCTCTGTTATCCTTTATTTTCTGATATTCGTTATTCTTTGATATCTCTATTCTTTGAAACTCTTTACTTTCTCTTCTTCTTCATTTATGTTAATCTTTATTCTCTGATAGTCTTTATTCTATGTTATTCTTCATTTTCTGATATTCTTTATTCTTTGATATCTCTATTCTTTGAAACTCTTTATTTTCTCTTATTCTTCATTCTACGATAGTCTTTATTCGTTGATATTCTTTCATTCTTTATTGTCTGATAGTCTTTATTATAAGTTATTATTTATTTTTCTATTGTCCTCTTCGCTGTTCAAGGCTGTCAGCCGAAACCTTTCTCTAGGCTTTCCTCAACCAGTTGCGACACCATCAAATTTAACATGGCGGGTCCCTTGCAGGTCTTAAAAAAATTAGGGTCTCAAATAAATGTATTAAAAATAAAATTTATTTATTAAGTAATATTTATTAATCTACTAACTTAAACCAAAGTTTACATACATTGTCAATTGTCATAATAAATTTATTTGAATTTATCATATTTGTAAGGTCAATCACGTTTATCTAGAGAATCCACACTCGTGACACTCCACACTATTGACCCATTGAATCCAGATACACTGACACAGGACAGGCCAATTTCATTTCAAAATAATTCTGCAGTTAAGATACATAAAAATTTACCAGGTCATTTGCCAGGTCCCAAGTTTTTTTACCAGGTCCTGGGACCCGGCGAGACCTGGTGTAGCGTCGCCACTGTCCTCAACCATGTTTAATATGTTTCCTATTGCTTTAAACTGAACACAGTCCTCTCAATAAAACCACTCTACTTGAATGGCAGAAAATAGCTAATAATATATGTACGCGTTGCTAAGGACTGCAGTGGAGGCATTCACGGTATAAGTCGTTTGGTGTCGCGGCTAACTGGACTTGCCGATACTCGAATGTAAATATAGCATTGAAGTACAAGTAAAAAGGGTAGCGTTTCAGTCAAAATAGTATATTAAAAACATCCTATTCAAGTTCTTAAAAGCATCGATACTCACTTTCGCATTTTGCTCCCTTCATGATGTAATGATTCGAACAGGTGCATCTCTTGGCCGAGGTATCGCACTTTCCTGTGTATCCATTGCCAACATTAGAGCAGCTGGCGTCAGAGGTGCAAAACAACCCTGGGCCTTTGCATTGAAATATAACAAGTTTAAGTCAAAAATTGATCTAAATTACGGGTTCTTAGCCTTTTAGCGGCACCCCTACACCCCACCCCAACTTCTAGATTTCAAACAAAAAAATTCCCGAGCCCCTATCTGGCTTTCAAAACATTTTGCCGCACCTATATTTCCAGATCCACCGACACTGCCTCCCGAAATCCTAGGAGGTGCGAGAACCCTGGTTAAGAACCCCTGGGTTATTGTATCTAGCAGAGCTCAGCAGCAGGTCATCAGCATGATGAATGCATATAATTTATATCTAATGGCAATACTGAAATTCAAATTACACAGATAATCTCTGTGAACTTCTACCAATAAAAATTACCCACCTTTGATACTGGTGTTATAGCCTGTGTGTTGACGTAGTTTTTATTCAACACAAGCCAGGGCATTTCACCTTCCACCCCCACCCCCCCCCCTTATTTTTTGCTGTTGATATCGCCTATTAAATGTGTAGCGCGAAACCTCTTTACCCACCCTTCCCTTGATTGGGAAAACGTCGTCTTTGTTCGAATACTTTCTAATTTGTTTCAATGCTTTTGGGTGATGAAATTTCTAGAATTTCTCCTCAAGAGGGTTCCAACTTTCTCCCTATAAATAAGGTGGCCGCTTTCTCAGCAGATAGAGATGTTTTGCTGGATTTCCCCAAAACACGGGACATGGTAATATACTTTTAGCAGTCTTACAAGATTGTTCTATGTTTATGTCTGTGCATGTCTACTAATCTTTATATCTTTCGGGAAATATTCTTGTTCACCTGCTGTGTTGTAAGTTAACAGCGTTTTTATTTCTGTCTATTTGAATGTTTATATAAATTTAAGAGTATAATTACATTGAATCTTGTCAGTATGACTTGCTTTGGTACCGGTTATATTTGTATGCTGGGTTTTTTTTTATTCCTTTATCACGTATTGTTTATCTAACGAGCCGAAACTCAAAACAGATTGAATTTTAAAACCCACATAACCCATAGCAAC
This sequence comes from Lymnaea stagnalis, assembly GCA_964033795.1. Classification (NCBI taxonomy): domain Eukaryota; kingdom Metazoa; phylum Mollusca; class Gastropoda; family Lymnaeidae; genus Lymnaea; species Lymnaea stagnalis. The sequence goes on from CAXITT010000989.1 coordinate 169,664, forward strand.
ACTGGAAATCTACATTAAACTTTATTTCAGGATCGGGAAGAAAAAGAAATCTACTGACGACGAAAACAGTCTATCTGTATTCAATGATTGACAAACGCTCAAACACTTTCAACTTAAAAAAATAAATAATCCAAAAGTAAATGTAAGTTTAAATTATCTTGACTTCTCTCACCAACGATTCTGACTGAGAATATATCACTGTCGGCTGCTAGGGTGTTGAACATCGCTTTGCAGCTATAATTTCCAGCATCTCCATAGGCGGCGCTGCTGATGGAGTAGTTGTTTGACATTGACATTTGTTTGCTTGTTCCGTTCCTGAAATGCGTCCAAGTAATGTGTTAAGTGCACCGTGCACAAGTTTAGGTCACTTCAATATTTTTTTTTCCCATTCAACTCATTTCTAGTTACACACACAGGGGTATGTTCCTGCGGCACTGCTGGTTAATGTGGTGCGGTTTTTTTTTGGGGTATTGGGGTGTGTTTCGGAGGCACTATTGGTAGATGTTGGATTTTAGGTATGTTTCTGCGGACCATCAGGTTGTTGTGTATGTTGGATATTTGGGTATGTTTCTGCGGCACTAATAGTTAATTTGTATGTTGGATATTGGGATATGTCTGTTCAGTTTCACTGGTGTATGTGCTTATTGTGTAAAAAAACCAAACACTTCAATATTTTTACTCGATATATTGTTAATTATGCAACCATTAACTTCAGAATTTTAACGGGGGTCAAGTTATGCTGAGACAATGGTCCGGATAGGTGCAAGACACTCTTGCTGTTATTTCAGTGTCGCTTGATCTAACAGATACACATGGACAATTAAATGATTGAGATAGTGAAGACTGTATTTTGATACGTAAATTCTATCTCAATTAAACTACAATTCAGCAAGGATTTTATTTTATTTAAAATTTAGTTGAATGCTAAAACATGTATCACTATATATTAAGCTGCGACAGAGCTTAGCTGAACACACAGGCAAGCAAGGAAAACCATTGGAACATGCTTTTTAATAATTCAAAAAAAATATATTTTAAAAATACGTTTTAAAACATACACAAAAAACAACACGGCTTTTCTAAAAATGTGCAAAAAGTATCAAATAAACGTCCCCCAAAACCTTCAGAAGTGTGATGTTACAGTCGTATGACTGAAAAAAATGCATTGAACGTCCATGAACTCAATGTTCTTTGAAAATCGCAAAGACACGCACGCAGTGGTATCGCTAATTTCATTCCATTTAATGAGTTGTCAAGACCACGATGGGTAGGAGCATACAACAAAAATGTAAGGAAGTTGTGAGAACTCATGTTTCCATGAGTAAATAATCTGTATGGTAACAATTGTGTCACATAAGACTTACTTGCTTATATAGTCATATGATGTAATACCTGTGAACTTTTGAGGAATATTTATGTCATACTTTTTAATACATTTTTGGAACTTCTATTTGTTCCCCTCCTTTTTTTATGTCTCTATTTTATAATTTTATTTCTCACTTTTTTTTGGGTCATTGAAAATTTAACAGGTGATCAGGAGGCGGGTTGAAACAAGTGAGGAACAAAAATAATCGTGGGAAGCCCTTGAAATGGACACAGGTCAAAGGTCAGTGGTGACCTCACTGTTGTAAAAATAATGTGTTCCTCATCGTTGAATATTACCGGGAGCGAGCAACCATGCATAGGGAAACGCTTAGTGAGAACCCCGATGTCTCTACACCTTTTCCGTTCCTGGGATATCCCCAGAAGGTCAATACAGGGTCAGTGGAGGTCACAGTCACCTACTGATCATTCAGTGTTATATCATGGTTAGGGGGGAGGGGGTGGATTGGGTGAGTGTACACATTTTTCAGATCACTTTGGACATTGAGAAGACTTAGATGCAACATAGAGGTCGCTCAAGGGTAAGAGGAGGTCGCTGGTGACCTACTGATCATGGAAGGTTTTACTGTCATTAAGATTGAGTTGTAAGTGCACACGCTTCAAGCTCATTTGGACCTCAGAAAGTGAGTCAACGTTGAAACGCAAGATTCCACCACAAACAAACAGACGTCCCAAAGCATCCTATCACAGGCTTATGAAAAACACTACCGAATTGCCCCCGTACTCACACAAGCCACGTGTAATTCATGCCGACTGTAACAGATCCTGTGGTGCAGGTCAGCGTGTAGCTCCCCCCTGACACGACATCAGGGTTGCTGGCGTTGCTACCTGCTCTCATCACCACTGGCTTATCGAGGGTGGCTTTGAATCATAAGAGAAAGTGAAACATAAGAGATAGTGGGTAGTAAGACGTAGTGAATTATAGGAGATAGGAAATCATAAGAGATAGTGGGTCATAAGAGATAGTGGGTCATAAGAGATGGTGGGTCATAAGAGATGGTGGGTCATAAGAGGTGGTGGGTCATAAGAGATGGTGGGTCATAAGAGATAGTGGGTCATTAGAGAAAGCAAATCATAAGAAATAGTGAATCATAAGAACTAGAGAATCATAAGACATGGTGAGTCATAAGACATGGTTAGTCATAAGAAATAGTGAAACATAAGAGATAGTGAAACATAAGAGATAGTGAATCTTAAGAGATAGTGAAGTGTCTGATCTCATAATACCCGATGAGCTGGATTTGAGATGATACTGTGGAAAGGATTGAAAGACTGTTTCTATTGAATAATACTCTGAGCAAAACCCATGCTAGCATTCACAGGGACATCGTCTGACTCAAGTGATTGTAATTCTCCAACCACTATCAACCCAACACAACCATAGCACAACCCTGATAGCTCCGGACTAATAATTAATATTGTTGCAATTTTTTTTTACTTGGAGTTATCTGATAAGATAGCATAATTATCCTAGTGATGAAGTGAGTTAACAAGAATGGATTATTGATGAAATTAGTCAACAAGAATTTTCTGAGGAAGTGAGGCAACAAGAATTGTCTTCTGAGGAAGTGAGGCAACAAGAAATGTCTTCTGAGGAAGTGAGGCAACAAGAACTGTTTTCTGAGGAAGTGAGGCAACAAGAAATGTCTTCTGGGGAAGTGAGGCAACAAGAACTGTTTTCTGAGGAAGTGAGGCAACAAGAATTGTCTTCTGGGGAAGTGAGGCAACAAGAATTGTTTTCTGAGGAAGTGAGGCAACAAGAAATGTCTTCTGAGGAAGTGAGGCAACAAGAACTGTTTTCTGAGGAAGTGAGGCAACAAGAAATGTGTTCTGGGGAAGTGAGGCAACAAGAATTGTTTTCTGAGGAAGTGAGGCAACAAGAAATGTCTTCTGAGGAAGTGAGGCAACAAGAATTGTCTTATGATTAAGTGAGTCAAAAAAAGTTGTCTCATGATGAAGTGAGTTAACAAGAGTTGTCTGATGATGACGTGAGGCAACAAGAAGAATGCCATGAAATGAGATAACCACTATAAACGTATGATGATCCAATATGATAAGAGATTATTTTTTTAAGCTTGAGCTAATGAGATGTAATGAATGATGAAAGATGAAACTGTTACAGTTTTTTGTTTTTTTTTTAATTTTGAACTACGAATATTATCCCAATACTCCCCATTCCAATAAAATAATTTCCCCATCAGAAGATTCCCCCCCCCCCCCCTTCACAACCCCCCCTGTAAAAACACGTGATTCAAGAACTGATCCTTACATCCGGCGGTCACCGTGACCGCATCCGATGTCGACACAAAGTTGTTGTTTGTCACAGAACACCAGTAATCGCCGTTGTCACCAGCTGTCAGGTCGTCCAGCTGGAGAACCCTGTCGAACTGTCGCGGTATGACTGCGTCTCCTTTGCCCCAAGTGTACATCACATCCGGTATGCGCGCGTCACCGCAGGATAGCTTCAAACGTCCTCCTGTGAGAGGCTTGGAGGCACTGACCGAGATTTTGGGTTTTGTGAGGTAAGTGTCACCTGTTGAGTTGCAGTCATGCGTGGTATCAATGAATTATAGTAACGCGTGGTATCAATCAATTATTGTAATGTGTGGTATCATTGAATTATAGTCATGGGTGTGTAATTAAATTATAGTAAATGCGTGTACCATTGCATTAACTGCTTAGAAAGTTGGGAAAATATATCTTAATCTGCCCCATGATTATAAAATAGCATTGATGATCAATTATATATTTTCTTAACATTTAAGTGTTTTTTTTAATAAAATTCCTTTGGGACGTTGAACTATATGACTTACTTCTGATGACTTTTATCCCATTTCTGGACATGTTGCCGCTAGGTGCTCCTGGATATGTGACAGAACATGTGTAGGTAGCTGTAGCGCTGTCAACGTCTGAGAGGGTGTACTTTGGCTCTGTCGTGTTCGCTCCAAAGTTTGTATTGTTTCTCTGTTGTTAACAGATTTAAAACAAAAATGTGTCTTCAGGGGCTCGCAACATTTGAAAGATGGGATGGAATTTATTCGATGGGATGGAATTTATTCAATGGGATGGAATTTATTCGATGGGATGGAATTTATTCGATGGGATGGAATTTATTCAATGGGATGGAATTTATTCGATGGGATGGAATTTATTCAATGGGATGGAATTTATTCGATGGGATGGAATTTATTCAATGGGATGGAATGTATTCAATGAGATGGAATTTATTCAATGTGATGGAATTTATTCAATGGGATGGAATTTATTCGATGGGATGGAATTTATTCAATGGGATGGAATTTATTCAATGGGATGGAATTTATTCAATGGGATGGAATTTATTCAATGGGATGGAATTTATTCAATGGGATGGAATTTATTCGATGGGATGGAATTTATTCGATAGGATGGAATGTATTCAATGGGATGGAATTTATTCAATGGGATGGAATTTATTCGATGTGATGGAATTTATTCAATGGGATGGAATTTATTCAATGGGATGGAATTTATTTAATGGGATGGAATTTATTCAATGGGATGGAATTTATTCGATGGGATGGAATTTATTCGATGGGATGGAATTTATTCAATGGGATGGAATTTATTCATTGGGATGGAATTTATTTAATGGGAGTTGTTTTATTTTATTATTTGTTTATGCTTGATTAAAAAATGTTATTACATGTTGTTACATGTTGTTACATGTTGTTACATGTTGTTACATGTTGCTACATGTTGCTACATGTTGTTACATGTTGTTACATGTTGTTACATGTTGTTACATGTTGTTACATGTTGTTACATGTTGTTACATGTTGCTACATGTTGCTACATGTTGTTAAATGTTGCTACATGTTGGTACATGTTGTTACATGTTGTTACATGTTGTTACATGTTGCTACATGTTGTTACATGTTGTTACATGTTGTTACATGTTGCTACATATTGTTACATGTTGCTACATGTTGTTACATGTTGCTACATGTTGTTACATGTTGCTACATGTTGTTGCATGTTGCTAAATGTTGTTACATGTTGCTACATGTTGTTACATGTTGCTACATGTTGCTACATGTTGTTACATGTTGTTACATGTTGTTACATGTTGTTGCATATTGTTACATGTTGCTACATGTTGCTACATGTTGTTACATGTTGATACATGTTGTTACATGTTGCTACATGTTGTTACATGTTATTACATGTTGCTACATGTTGTTACATGTTGTTACATGTTGTTACATGTTGTTACATGTTGTTACATAAGGTTACATGTTGTTACATGCTGTTGTTTCGGATTTTCTTGCCTGTTACTTTTGTTGTTGTTGTTTTTTTTTGTTGTTTTTTTGTTTTTTTTCTTCTTTTAAAAATATTCTCTTTTTTTCCACTCTGAAATCAGCCATCAGTGCTGGACATGCATATAACAAAAAGTTATTCTCAACGGTATAGTATGTTCACATTTTTTTTTTATAGTTCACCTTCCATTGGTAAGTTGTGTCTGTTGCTAGATATTCCGCCGGGGGGCTCGTCACACAAACCAATGTTGGGTATTCGACTCCCTTTATCACTACGGTGTCTGCGCCATCGTGCCCTTCAACAATTACCGTGACGTTTTCAACGACAGCTGTGGTGAGAATGAGGATACAAGGGTTGTGTTGTTTTTTTTGTTTTTTTTTTAAATAATAAATTTGCTGTCGTGAATAAGTCGAAAACCGTGATGAGCCCACAATTTTCGTCTCCTGAATCATTTAGAAACTTTTCTTATGCCCAAAAGAATTGAAGATTAAGTAATGAAAAGCTAAAGTCATATGTTAGCCTTATTTTAATAAGAGGCGGAGAGAGATTTACATCAGGTTAGGTGGAAGGAAATATTTAAAACAAGGTATGGGATAACCAGAAACAAAACGAATGCAAGAAGACATCGAGCGTATCGGCAAGACGTCTTCTTCTGCGAACAAACGTCGAGTGACACAACTTTGAACAATTAAAATAATAATCACTTAGATGAAACGCTGTCCCATAGGATACGATATTAAAGGCGAATGGTTTTAATTATGATATACCAAAAGATTAAATAGCTTTGAAAGTTCGGATAAATCCAAATATAAGGTTCGAGATTCCTAAACTCTTGAGTTTTAAAAACATCTGCCCATTCGCCATCCCGTGCCAATAGTTTGCTGGCACAGATTTTCGTTTCAAGATCGCTTATCAAACCATGCACGACCATCCTTTATGTATGAAACCAAGCCATACACGGCAGTCCTTTGTGTACGGGGCCAGGCCATACACGGCCGTCCTTTGTGTACGGGGCCAAGCCATACACGGCAGTCCTTTGTGTACGGGGCCAGGCCATACACGGCAGTCCTTTGTGTACGGGGCCAGGCCATACACGGCCGTCCTTTGTGTACGGGGCCAAGCCATACACGGCAGTCATTTGTGTACGGGGCCAGGCCATACACGGCCGTCCTTTGTGTACGGGGCCAAGCCATACACGGCAGTCCTTTGTGTACGGGGCCAAGCCATACATGGCCGTTTTTTGTGTATGGGGCTTTGTGTACGGGACCAAGCCATACATGATCATCCTCTTAAGTTTAACTACCTTTTGACACGTTTTGAAACTGCATCAGCGACCGGTTGCAGATTTATTAATCTAAATTTTCTTTTCATTTGACCATAAATATTCACTTTGTGTGGACCGGCAATGTAGGGCTCGCGGACCGGTACTAGTCAACGGACCACCAGTGGAGAAACATTGCTATAGTCCATACATCCACTACCTCAAAATATGGGAGGGGGGGGAGGAACTACTTCTGGTCCAGAATCAGTCTGCCATACACCTGTCTTTGATCAACTGGTAGATCAAGGTTGTCGGTTGACTGCACGTGCAGAGAGCTGAAACCCAGGAAACTATCCAATAATTCAAAGAGCAATATTCGCCTTTTTACTATTTTTTTTTAGATTGTTAGAGTATAGCCTTCACCTATTAGTTCATAGGCTATCAGGATATGTGTACGCTTGAACACAGACTTTATAGTAATGCTTTTGGAATGTCAAAACACAGGCCCAGTCAAGCTATGTATGTATTTAAACACATACCCAAACACAGACCCAGTCGAGCTATGTGCATATCAAAGCACATACCCAAACACCGACTTACTGGTTAAAGAGGGGAGCTTTCCGTCTGAACTTGGCGCAATTTCCTCTGTTGGGTTAGCAGTACTCATAAGGACACAACTCACTGGTAAAGTCGCATTGTCGGGCGACACCGTCACATTCGCTGAGTCCACGACTGTTCCATTCACCTGTGAGAAATAAATTAATCAAAAAGTGACCTTCTTATTCCGGCAATAATTCTCACTTCCACACTTACATTCAACATGTACCCTGTGTCACAGCTTCAGTATTTCATTCATCGGTTTTCAAGTGCCAACACAGTAAATAAAGACAATCAGGGACTGGAACCATCTTTCAAAAGGAACAGTTGAGGCGACAACACTAGACACATTTGTGTCTATTGCCTCAAGCCTTCAAACCCCTAGTGCATAATTTCCTCATCACCACCAGTAACAGAAACAT
>CAXITT010000990.1:15666-29211 GCA_964033795.1 Lymnaea stagnalis
CTTCTATCTGGACATTCAATTGCTCCTGACGACAGAGAAATCACTTCTATCTGGACATTCAATTGCTCCTGACGACAGAGAAATCACTTCTATCTGGACATTCAATTGCTCCTGACGACAGAGAAATCGCTTCTATCTGGACATTCAATTGCTCCTGACGACAGAGAAAATGCTTCTACCTGTACATAAATTACTTCGGAGGTAAATAACTGCCAATAAATTCATTTGGTTATAATTCAGCATGTCAGCCATTACTCGTAGTCTAAAGCTACAGTAAAAAAAAACAACAACCAAAAACCAAAAACAACGCTGAAACAAATTTACGATTCTTGGTGCATCTTCTAAAATCTTTTAATCAATGCAGTTCTCTCACACACTAAAAGTGGACTGAGCAGTAAATCAGGGATTTTTTGTTTTTGAAATAAAGGGTTGGGAAATACCCTCGCTCCCAACCTTTGACCTCACATTTGCATATATGTCACGGCCCACGAGATTTTCCAAAGATGGCCACCTCTAATTAAATACCAATTAAAAAAGCCCGTCTCCACTTAAGATGAATTATGCTCAAATTTAACCTGCTGAAGTTATCACTTGGGGCAGGTCAATTCGGGTATTGATTGGGGGGGGAATGTGTTAGATTTTTGAAGCGGCCATTAGAAGCTATGCTCCCCACACATTCTGATCGATGCGGTGGTATCATATGATGGTTTGAAATACGTATTGCCTATCTTCGATGGAGCGAACTTCCTTCTTAGGATGAGCTCACAATGAACAAACACCAGTAGATTCAATGTGACAAGCAGTGGCGTCAGTAGTGTTGTTGTCACCACCATCAAAAGAGATTATTACATTTCTGAATACTATAGACGCGTGGTCATCAGGACATACGTGTGATGAGCCATCGAACATGTTTAAAAAGTATGTAATACTTAAGTGGCGCCGTGTTAGGGTGGCTTCCTGCTCTAACGGCACCCTGATATGGTGGCAACCTTTTCTGTTGGGACCCTGCTCTTCTATTGAACTACGATCGGTTGTGAAACTGGCTTAAGCAGGCTTATCAAATCTTTATTTTTTTCCCCCACTTTGGTGCCCCCCCCCCCGGCCACCACTCTTGAGGGTATCAGTTAGAGTTGTATTGAAGGGTGGAGAGAGAAAGAGAGAGAGATTGGGGAAGGTTGGGGAGGAGAAAAGAGTTAGAGTTGTATTGAAGGGTGGAGAGAGAAAGAGAGAGAGATTGGGGAAGGTTGGGGGAGGAGAAAAGAGTTAGAGTTGTATTGAAGGGTGGAGAGAGAAAGAGAGAGAGATTGGGGAAGGTTGGGGAGGAGAAAAGAGTTAGAGTTGTATTGAAGGATGGAGAGAGAAAGAGAGAGAGATTGGGGAAGGTTGGGGAGGAGAAAAGAGTTAGAGTTGTATTGAAGGGTGGAGAGAGAAAGAGAGATAGATTGGGGAAGGGTGGAGAGAGAAAGAGAGAGAGATTGGGGAAGGGTGGAGAGAGAAGAGTGCGGGAGAGTGGACTTTAAAGACCGACTGAAAGTGATTTTTAAATTTCGGCAGAAGCCGGAACCAGGCCGAAAGTTAAGAATTACTTCATGCAGCTTTGAGGAAAGTTCGCAGAGGATTATGCCTATATCACACCATGACAGCAAGACGTCGAGCAATAATGAATTACGAAATGCCAGCCGACAGACAGAGTCTGACTTCTGGTTGACGACCGAAAGCCTCAATCACTTTCAGCCAGACAGCCGAACGTCTCAACCACTTTCGACCTAAACCGAAAATAAACCGAAAGTTAACTTCTCTGTTTCGGCCGAAACCAAAAATGAACCCGAAACTTAACGGTTCTATTTCGGCGTAAACCGAAACAACGCTAAGAGCAATAAAATAGCAACTTTCGGTGCCGAAACCGAAGTCGAAATTCGGTCGGTCGCTAGTGGCGGTGATGGTCTTGTAAGAGAAAAAGTAGGGCTATTATAAATTCAAAACAAAACTGTTAGGAGTGGGCCAGGTCAGCAGTTATGTCTTTGAGACCTGGCACTGGGTGGAACATCGCTTGCTAACTATTACGATACCTACTGTAGAGGTCCCGTTTCTGGCTTCACCGGTTTTTAATAATCCAATGCCCGTGACCGTGTCACCGTCCGTGAACTGAAGATTGACCTCGACTGCAGTAAGCAGCGGACGACTGAAGATTCTCTTGTTGATCCCGAAAATCTAAACAGACGAGACATTTTTCAGCAATGAGTGCGTCAGCTACGTCAATGTCTTCAGCAATGAGTGCATCAGCTATGTCAATGTCTTCAGCAATGGGTGCGTCAGCTACGTCAATGTCTTCAGCAATGGGTGCGTGAGCTACGTCAATGTATTCAATAATGGGTGCGTGAGCTACGTCAATGTCTTCAGCAATGGGTGCGTGAGCTATGTCAATGTCTTCAAAATGGTTTTTAAAGCATGCCTTCAACGACGCACGGTAACTTAAAGTAGGTTGTATGTTTTAGTTGTTTTTGTGAAGGGGTAGTGTTCAACAATCGATTTGGGGTTGGCCGGGGGGGGGGGATATTTACTGTTGAGGAATAGATTGGCGTAAACAAATCTTTTCATTATGTTTTAATGAAAGATTGGTGTAAACAAATGTTTTAATGAAAGATTGGCGTAAACTAATGTTTTAATGAAAGATTGGCGTAAACAAATGTTTTAATGAAAGATTGGCGTAAACAAATGTTTTAATGAAAGATTGGTGTAAACAAATATTTTAATGAAAGATTGGAGTAAACACATGTTTTAATGAAAGATTGGTGTAAACAATCTAATCACACCTAACCGCATCCGTACTTTAATCCCAGGGGTTAATCTAAGACACCTAAGCTCACCTGTACTGTGATCCTAACATTTGTCTAAGAAACCTGCGCTCACCTGTACTCTCATCTTAATTTTGTCTAAGACACCTGAGCTCACCTGTACTTTCAAACGGTGGTTGCTGGTCGAACTGGTTAAATCAAATTCTGTAAACCGGAAACGACACGGCCAAAGAAGGCGGGCAGCCCGGTTTCCGTATGTTCTGACATTGTTGATTACTCCCGAGACCTCGGCGCTCTTACTGTCTGGGGATTACAGGGATGGAGATTACAGGGATGGAGATTACAGGGATGGTGATTACAAGGATTGGGATTACAGGGATGGGGATTACAGGGATGGGGATTACAGGGATGGGGATTACAAGGATGGGGATTACAGGGATGGGGATTACATGGATTGGGATTACAAGGATGGGGATTACAGGGATGGGGATTACAGGGATGGGGATTACAAGGATGGGGATTACAAATATTGAGATTACAAGGATGGAGATTAAAAGATTGGGGATTAAAAAGGATGGGATATCAAGAATTGAACAATTAAAAGAATACAAAAATGTTCCATACAAGGTTAGGGAATAGAATGATGGGGAATAGAAAGATGGGGAATAGAAGGATGGGGGAATAGAAGGATTGGGAATAGAAAGATGGGAAATACACTGAGTATACAAAAATTGTTAATAAAACAACAACGATTGGAAAAAGAAAAAAAATGGGGTGCATTTCTCAAAATCAGGAAAGTGAAGTATCACATCAAGGTTCATTGTGCAACATCAGAAATTTGAAGTATCACATCAAAGTTCATTTCTCAACATCAGAAATGTGAAGTATCATTTCAAAGTTCATTTCTCAACATCAGAAATGTGAAGCATCACATTAAAGTACATTTATCAACATCAGAAATGTGAAGCAATCACACCAAAGTGCATTTCTTATCATCAGAAATTATGTAAAGTTTAATATAAAAGTATATACGTGCAACATCGTATCTGCAAAGTAGCATATCGCATTATGTTTCTCATCAGAACCGTGTAACATCACACCAGCGGGTTTGGTTTAAACAAGGGTGTTTTCCCCATTGGCCCTAGCAACCACTTCTAACAGCGTTTTACACCCAATCAATGACGCGACGTTTTTTATAGAGTTATCGCAATGTCAACACTGTATGTGAAGGTGTTTTTATATCCCGGCAGCACAGTGGTCCTCATATTTTCGTACCATATCCTACGGCTGGCGTAAAATTAAATAGACATTTAAATCCTGCCAGAGAGCCAGAGGCGTAGCTAGCGTGTTTGGCGCCCGGGGAGAAGATTCATTTTAAAGAGCCTCCCTTTCTTTTTTTTTTCAACTCTCAAACCCATAAGTTTCATCAATAAAATAATATCAAAGCACATTTTGGCGCCCCTAACTAGTCTGGCGCCCAGGGAGATCTGCCCCCCCTTCCCGCTGCCCCTTTTAGCTACAGAGAACGCTTGCCTAATGTAAAAGCATAAAGATAACAGTAACAAGGATAAGTATTAATACAAAAATCAGTTTTATGTTTATTGAATTACTTCTAACTGGACATTTAATTAATTCTTCCTGAAAATTAAATTACTTCTACCTGGACATTTAATTAATTCTTCCTGAAAATTAAATTACTTCTACCTGGACATTATCTTACCTCTATCTGGACATTAAATTACTTCTACCTGGATATAAATAACTTCTACCTGAACATAAAATTACATCTATCAGTGCAGAAATCGCTTCTATCTGGACATTCAATTGCTCCTGACGACAGAGAAATCACTTCTATCTGGACATTCAATTGCTCCTGACGACAGAGAAATCACTTCTATCTGGACATTCAATTGCTCCTGACGACAGAGAAATCACTTCTATCTGGACATTCAATTGCTCCTGACGACAGAGAAATCACTTCTATCTGGACATTCAATTGCTCCTGACGACAGAGAAATCACTTCTATCTGGACATTCAATTGCTCCTGACGACAGAGAAATCGCTTCTATCTGGACATTCAATTGCTCCTGACGACAGAGAAATTGCTTCTACCTGTACATAAATTACTTCGGAGGTAAATAACTGCCAATAAATTCATTTGGTTATAATTCAGCATGTCAGCCATTACTCGTAGTCTAAAGCTACAGTAAAAAAAAACAACAACCAAAAACCAAAAACAGCGCTGAAACAAATTTACGATTCTTGGTGCATCTTCTAAAATCTTTTAATCAATGCAGTTCTCTCACACACTAAAAGTGGACTGAGCAGTAAATCAGGGATTTTTTGTTTTTGAAATAAAGGGTTGGGAAATACCCTCGCTCCCAACCTTTGACCTCACATTTGCATATATGTCACGGCCCACGAGATTTTCCAAAGATGGCCACCTCTAATTAAATACCAATTAAAAAAGCCCGCCTCCACTTAAGATGAATTATGCTCAAATTTAACCTGCTGAAGTTGTCACTTGGGGCAGGTCAATTCGGGTATTGATTTGGGGGGGGGGGAATGTGTTAGATTTTTGAAGTAGCCATTAGAAGCTATGCTCCCCACACATTCTGATCGATGCGATGGTATCATATGATGGTTTGAACTATGTATTTCCCTATCTTCGATGGAGCGAACTTCCTTCTTAGGATGAGCTCACAATGAACAAACTCCAGTAGTGGGTACATCTGATACCGGGCAGTTGGCGAGGCTTGTATGATGTTTAGAGAGAGAAAAAACTCTGACGAATATTTTCATCCACACTTGATGTCGTCAAGCAATGAAAACAGAGAGTTGAAAATACTTAAGTTCTTTATCTACTCGGGGCCACGACAAGTAGTCTCCACAAAACGACCTCGCATAACCCGACCAATCAGAACTCGCCCTCACAGACTTTCTTTACTTAGAGATTTTAAATTATTTTCTACTTTTTAGTGCCTTTAAACTCGTCTTTGATAGAAATAATTTTTAAACGATTAAAAAAAAGAATCTACCTTTCTATTCTGTTACGCATGACATCTGCCAATTTCCAATGACCATAAGAGGTACACATTCATCAACAGACACTCACACACACACACACAGAGATTCAATGTGACAAGCAGTGGCGTCAGTAGTGTTGTTGTCACCACCATCAAAAGAGATTATTACATTTCTGAATACTATAGACGCGTGGTCATCAGGACATACGTGTGATGAGCCATCGAACATGTTTAAAAAGTATGTAATACTTAAGTGGCGCCGTGTTAGGGTGGCTTCCTGCTCTAACGGCNCCCCCCCCCCCAAAAAAAAAATATAAAATCTACAATGTAAAAGGAAACTATAAAGAGAAAGAGAAAAAAAGGTATTTTGAAGCATAAGAAAAGGGACCGAAAATGACGCTCCCCCCTCCCCCACACCCCCACAAAAAGATTCCCGGGGCAAGCAGCCATCGCCATCCTCGCTCCCTACGCCAAGTTGCAATCAGAGGTCAAGTCCTGGGGTGGGGGTTGAGGGAACTCCTCCCCGTCCCCTCAGCCAAAACGCCCCTAATTGTAGGTCATTTATTTCTTACCCCCCAAAAATATACAGATACGCCGTTCCTAGAATTACCTGCAGGACTCAAGCCATTAGAATATCACCAATCAAAGCGTTACTTTTTTTGGTCCTTTTTTTTTGGTCCTTTTTTTTTGGTCCCTTTTTTTATCCTTTTTTTTTTTTTTTTTTTTTTTTTTTTTCCCTTTTTTTTTTTTTTTTTTTTTTTGGTGCTTTTTTTGGCCCTTTTTTTTTGGTCCTTTTTTTTTTGGACTTGATGGTTGGTTATTACAGAAAATCCAGTGGCGTAGCGAAGGGGGTGCGGGGGGGGGTGCGGACCGCACCGGGTGACACCATTTTAGGGGTGACACCCAATTGAAAAATTGCATATTTACAGAGCACAACCTGTTTGGTCTAAACGAGGTTCATAAAAGGATAACCGATGACGCCGACATTTCTTCACAAATTTGACCACTCCAAATGCGTGCCTTATTGAAAGTTCAAGGTTGATGCGTCAGAAATGAGATGACCCTATATATGTTTAGGTCAGAAAAAATTGGTCATTATTCCAAGTCGATTGAAGAGTTCGGTAACTTCCGTGAGTGACAGGAGGGTATATGCATCTAAATTCTGAGAAATAGGGCTTTCCATTGACGCCAAATACGGTCTGGTCTGTGGTCGGGCGATTCAAGTAGAAGAATCAGTCAAAATTAAAAACATCAAAAATGAATTTTTACCCATTCATAGGGTTTAAAAATATATTATTTTACATAATTGTCAATCTTTTAATGATCTATTCTATTGATTGAAATTTAAATAAAATACAACCTATGTAATAAATATCGAAACCCTGAAATACTCAAACATTAACATTTTCCCCGATTCGTCACTAGTATCGACACATTTGAGCACAACTGTCATATTTCGACAGCTGGGTTTTACCTGCTACTTTTCTGGGTTGTATTTTGGACAGTGCTCTGACTTCTTTTTGAAATGTCGTCAGTAATTATTTTGTTTGTTGTCTTGAACATGACAAAATTAAAGCACATTTATTGTTCAAGATTATTCTATCATGCCACACGGCGTGGGCAAATATAAACGGCCAAGTGGCTGTCAGCAGTGAACAGCAAAAAACAGAAATGACGGCTGATCATGTTGATTCAAACCAAGATACTGTAAGTCTGATGGTTAACGACAAAAACTGGCACATTTTATCAGATGCTTCTCTCTAGAATGTACCAGCTCCAGATTATTTTCGGTCTAAATTTTTTAAAATATGGAGTATCGCGTTTCAGAATAAAGACGGACTATTCAGCGTAGTGACAGGGCAAAATGCGAAAAATAAAGGAAGTGTTTGCCACCTAACAAAACAATGGATCTACCGGACGATGATGCAAAATGGCGAGCTAAGACTGCGGTCGTGGATGGTTTATTCACTCATCAGTCAGACATTGTATTGTTTTTGCCGCAGATTGTTTGATGTTAATGTTACAGAAGCAACATCCAAATTTGTTACTTTCTTGATAAGTGGTAGAAACTGAGCCCAAAATTACAAAATCATGAGACACCTATGTTGCCTTGAAAAGTGGAAAGCATTGGCAGCAGGACTTAGGATACACAAAACAATTGATGCTGAAAGTATTGCTGTGATGGACAAGGGGAAGAAAAAGTGGAGGAACATCCTGCACAGGTTGCTGGCTATCCCATTGTTTCTTGCAATGCAAAATCTGGCATTTCGTGGCCACAACGAAGATGAATCTTCACTGAAACTTTCTTGAACTGGTTGAGATGCTATCTAAATATGACCCAGCGCTTAAAGAGTGCCAAATGAGACTAAAGAGGAGCACATCTACAGAAAATGCATGCGCATCTCATTTTTCACCAGAAACCCAAAATGAATTTATAAATGTCCTTGCAAATCATGCGAAGGAGATTTTTTATCATTGATATAAAGGCTGCGAGTTATTTTCAATTATGTACAAGAGTACACCTGATATATCAAACAGTAATCAGATGTCTGAACTGATCAGATGTGTGAAAATCCACACTGGGAAAGTTGAAGTGAGAGGAGTGTTTCTTCCATTTTTCCCGTTAAAACCACCACACAATGACCTCAGTTCTGACATTGTACAGAACTGCATCCACTCATCTATGGAATGTTTTAATTGAACACACTGGAATATCGTTGAAAAGACTGTCAACAACACGTTGGAGTGCTCATCATGCTGCTTTTAAAAGAGTGAAAGATGAGTTTGATGAATGTGTGTTGGTGATTGAAGCTCCGTGTAATCCTCTTGAACATTTTGATACAAGAGGTACTTCACAAGGTCTTTTACATGCTGTCTGTTACAGCACAAGGTCTTTTACAGGCTGTCTGCGATTTAACGTTTATCTGCTACCTTCATCTTTAGGCTGATCTACTTGATCAAGTTAATCTTACACAGTAGTATCTGCATACTAAAGGCTTTACTCTTGACAAAGTGGTGACAAACCTAGACGTCTTAAGATTGTTTCTGCACGAGAAGCGCCGTCACTTGGTGGAACATGCTATTGAAAAGGCACTTTTAAAATCAGACCAATAAGTAATTTTGGTAGAGAGACGATTGTGGTTTAAGAAGAGAATGGCAGGAGAACAATTAATAGATGCTGGACTCTTTCTGCGAGAAGAAAACAGAAGGGAGATGCTGGAGTGTATTGATCGCTTTCATTCTAAACTCCAGATCAGATCATCAGCGATCAAGGAACTGGCAGATATGTTTGGGGCTGTTCAACCCAAGAGTCTAGTATCAGCAAGTGAAGAAGAGTTATTGATGTCCGTTCCAAAACTAACTTCTTTCTATGATGAGTTATCAGAAGTTGAACTTTTAAAAGAAATACCAAGGCTTAGAAGACATCTAAAGGCAGTGGATATTGAATTTCACAAAGACATGGACTGGTCCGTATTTGATGTTTTTAAATTCATAACTGAATGGGAATTCCTAGAATCTCTTCCAATACCCTCGCTAAGCCTTAATTTTTTTTTTATATTACGATATGTGTGTATGTGGCTTCATGTTAGCGGAGCTTTTCAAAACTAAGGCTGATCAAGAAATATTTATGATCCACCATGGGCCAGTCTAGGCTTTCTGATGTGGCTCTGCTATCAATTGAATGTAATACAGTGAAGGGCATCGATTATGATCAAGTGATTGACAGGTTTGCAGCTTTGAAGACAAAGAAAAGGAAAATGTTAAATAAAGTATATTTAAAGAAAAATAACTATAATTTATCGTTGTTACATTTTTTAAAAATACATTGACATTATGACGTTCGATTAATGTGTTTTTGTCATTGTTATGCTGTGGACTTATTTAAACAATAAGATATCCATCATTGAAGCTTTTCTTTCCTTTTTTTTTTTTTGGTGGGGGTGGGTGTGACACCCTGAGTTTACCGCACCAGGTGACACCAACCCTAGCTACGCCACTGCCAGTTTCCCTTACATAGGTGCTTCCTAAAACATAATCCATCATTGAAGCTTTTCTTTCCTTTTTTTTTTTTTGGTGGGGGTGGGTGTGACACCCTGAGTTTACCGCACCAGGTGACACCAACCCTAGCTACGCCACTGCCAGTTTCACTTACATAGGTGCTTCCTAAAACATGGTCAACCTTTTATTACAACCTTTCCATAGTTAACTTATTAGATGGAACATGACGTCATCCAACATACAAAAAAAAAATACTTTCAAGAATCGCTCCTGCTGTCTCTCACCATTTCTCTTAACAAATAAACACATTCTGTATTCCTTTTTCTGCTCATTGAACATTTCTTACTCGGATACTATCCCCCCAACGTCACAACCTTACAGGACGGACACACACCCTCCCATACTTTGCTAGACCACATGTTTAAATAGCGTGGTCCTTTAAATGGTCCGCACTGTCCACCGTGGCCATATGTGACCCTTTTAGTACCCCAATCCCTAATCCCGACTTCCCTGGCCCACTGGCCCATAGACTTTCCTGTCATATTATTTATGATCTTCCAACTTAGCGCAGTCGTTAACTTGCGATGCTCGGCGGTGCTTTCAAATATTTATTTTGTTAACTGGCGAGGTTCCAATGTGGGGATATAGGTAGGATTTTAATTGTATCCTAACTCAGATGGGAGACAGCAGCTCTCTTCAACCCCCATCCCCCCACACCCACTTTTTGTAGATACCTCTGAGTTATTGCAAATGAGAGAATCCACTCTTTTAATGTCTGGGTGGGCAACCTTCGGCCGGCGGGCAACAGGTGGTCCGCTAAAAGGTTTAATGCTGGCAAAAAGACCTGCAGAATACTGGGTTGTTTCCGTGGTATGCGTACATATTTTTTAAATGATTCAGTGTACACTTGTCAAATTACAATAATGATGATTTCAGTATGACTTGAACATATCACTGCTTATGTTCGTTCTTATTTTAGATTCAGGCTATAGCAGAACTCTTTAGCCTTACAACATTATCATGTTGCCCATTGTAAAAAAGAAAAAAAAATTTTTTTGGCCCTCTACATAAAAAGTTGGCCAGCCCCCTCCCCTTTTTGCTTTAATGCCATAAAATTGCGACAATTGTTAAAGATATTATTTAAAGGGATAATAAATAGGTGAAATTAGAGAACGAACAAACAAAAAATGAATCCTCTCTAATTAATAACATCAAAGCACTTAAAATGTAACATGAATTTGTATGAAATGAGAGAAAAATAAAGCCAGAAAGAAATACCCCACATAATTACTGAGCTATAAGAACAGCGAAGCGTCGAGTGTCGTTAATTACAGAACTTACTGTTGACGTAACAATGAAAATCCCCGAGTCCGGTCTTGCCTGCTGGACACTGACACTGGTTGAAGACGATGCAGCTGGACTCATTCAGACACCTTGTGGTGCCGCACAGGACGCCAGAAGCTGTCGACACATAAAACAAGATGTCTAAGCATAACTATAAATAGGCTGGCTCTTTTCGGTGCCAGACCCAAGAAGATTTTAACTCATAAAATTTGCGCTGTGCAACATTTAAAAAAAAAAAGTGAGAAAAAATCCTGGCATTGTCGGGCCGTCTGTCATCTAGCGCCGTGTCGTTTTCCCCGTGGGTACACTGTCTCTGGCGTACAGTAGTGAAGGAGGATGGTGTATACAACAACAGAGGGTGATTCATTGTACATGTAGTGTTTAGTCATCTAAGAATGGTCAACACCTAATGGATAGTCTTTGGGATATTATCATTTTTATTGAGTCTAGCATCGTAAAAATCACCTTGTAAATTATTTTTTTTTTGGTGTGGTGAGGGGTTTCGTCGTGTGTCTTCGAGTGCGTATGTGTTAGGGGGGTGATATATGTTCCAAGGGCGGCTCAAGGTACTGGCAACTCGGGCAGTTGCCCGGGGCGCCATGTGCTCAGGGCGCCATCAACGATCCTCAAAAATGTAAAAAAAAAGCATTGCATGTAGGCACGATGGAAGAAAACTAGAAAGTGCAATAAAAAGATTGGCTGATCTAGAGGCTAGAAAAAAAAAAATTCGTCGTAGGAGGCTAATCGTTTATACCGTCCAAAGACAATGTGAGAAAAGCAATATTATTGTTCATTGTTTGCTAAAAAATAAAAGCAACCTAGTTGTTCCTTGCAAAAAAATTTATGACTATACATAAAATGAGCGACAAATTTAAGTTAGCCCGGGGCGCCAGCAACCGTAGGGATGGTCTTGTATGTACTTCAAGTATTGGGTAGATTTGTATTCATTCAGTCGGGATAAAATGGAACACTTGATATATACTGTAGCAGAAGTGAAATATTTACAAAAACCTATTTAAATTTCCAAGATTTTTTTGTGTTAATGTCATTTAAAAAAATATCCAGCATTTTTGTCTAATGTCCAGCATTGTCTCTCAACGTCCAGAATTGTGTCTGATGTCCACCATTCATTTACAACACCAAACTGTTTTAAAATTAAATCCTTAAAAATCATGCTATTGTGTGCCATCTTGGTACACTGCTAGTGGACACTTTGCAAAGACATTTCGCAATGAGGGACATTTAAAGGGACCATTTTTTTTTCAAATTTAAAACCAGGACATTTTAATTTTTCAAATTTAAAACCAGGGCAATTAAAATGTTCATATTTAAAACCAGGACATTTTAATTTTTTAAATTTTAAAACCAGGACAGTTACTTTTATTTTTTTTTCCAACCAGGTCATTTAAAATTCTTAAATGTAAAACAAGGACATTTAAAATTCCATGTCAGTCCAAAAAATACAGTTATTTGTGATTACACACAGAAATAAATATTAGCGTAATGCCATTTGGATTAATGACATGTATTTTAAAATCGCTTTTGTTTGTGTGTTTCTTTCTTGCTAGACGTGTGGCAAAAAAAAACCAACTTTGGACGGCTAATTGACCCACTTCCCCTCAACCTATCGAGATGGGACTTGGCACATAGACTCGATGCCGATGACAAGACAGTCTATCAAATGTTCAACCCCTAGACCCCAAAAAATAAGATTTCCCGTTTTTCAAGGAGAAGATGAAGGCGATATGATTTCACGAAACGTAATATCCAAATGCTGCGCTAAATGAGATTTTTTTAAAAAAAAGATCGCAAATGCGTTTGGTGTGCAATATTTTCTTTTGCGTTTTCACAAATATTTGAGGAAGTAAATCTGCGGGTAAAAGCGGCTGGGTTATTAGAATATCAATACAGTTCAGGGAGAGCGTGGAAAGCGGTTGTCAGCCTTCGGGGGTGGGGCCGTAAATTAGGATTAGTTTAAAGCTTGTTATTTGATTGTATGTTTGGTCAATTTTTCAGCCCCCCCTCCCATTAATACATATTACATTTGATGATGTTGTTTAATTAGTAGTGTTATTTATTGATGCCTGCATATCAGATGAAATTAATCTTATTAAAACTGAATTTAACCAAATTTTCGCTCTCTGTCTGTTTATTCCAGTCGATCTCAGAAACAATCAGACACTGGAGTCCTTTAAAACCGATTTAAAGACACATTTATTTCGCAAACACCTTCTGGGATGATTGTCTACCATATTTTCCATTTAATGCATATTAGCTGTGTTGCTCACGGTTGAAATGGGTTGAAAGACTTTGACATTGTATGCTTGTAATTAGTTTTTGTAGTGTTGCGTTTGTTTTAAATGTGGTAAATTATAGATTT
>CAXITT010000990.1:73429-87373 GCA_964033795.1 Lymnaea stagnalis
GTCCCTCTCCCCCATAGACAGCGACGAGGCCATGACAGGCAATTCAGGCTCATACCAGCAAGAAGCCAGTATAGGAGCTGCTCATTCCTGCCCAAGACAATCAGGGACTGGAACCATCTTTCAAACGGAGCAGTTGAGGCGACAACACTAGACACATTTGTGTCTATTGCCTCAAGCCTTCAAACCCCTAGTGCATAACTTCCTCATCACCACCAGTAACAGAAACATTGCAAATCCCATCTACATGCATAGGAGCCAAAATGATCAATAAATTGATCGTGGGCCCTTAAGATATAGAAGAAGAAGAAGAATAAAAACACTCCTGTTCCCAGAAACTGCTGCTGATTCAAATAATGAATTAATGTAGCTGACATCATTCCAGTATATTTTGGACACCTGTCCCAACATACCTTGACGTCACCGCCATCTTCTTCTATCCTGTAAGCTGACAACTTAAGGGTGTCCTCAGTCTGTCTAACAATCCAAAGCACACACTGGCTAACAGACAAACATGCAACGTTTTCTTGAAGACTCAAAAATGTAACAAATTGTAATGATGGCTGGTCACTAGTTTGGTCCTTGCTTAATCTGTAAACTAGAATATGCCTGGACCTGCAAAGCAAAAATGTCATGTGAACTAGAAAACATGAAATAATTAGATTTCATTAATTAAATAAAATAATTTCCTTGTAATTTCCAGGTAAAATCTTGACAGATACCATTTTACTTTTAATTATTTTTGTAAGCACAATTGAAAATGGAACTACCTGTATATGGAGACAAAGAGAAGACGACACTTGGAGCAAAAAGATATCTGCTGGATTGCATGTTGGCCACTTGCTCTCTTAGTCGGTGGGTTTATTTGCTGTTGGGAGCCTTCCTCCCCTGATGGTTTCTGGTCAACATCTCCAGCATCTGCAACAAAATATTAATGTAACTTTTAGATACAGGTAAAAATGCTTCAATCACATAATAAAACAGGAAAATAAAACACAAGTTGTGTTATTTAATAGAAGTTTTATTTATTTACAAAATTTACAATGCAACCAACACAAAGTGTTAATGCGAATATTTTATATTGTCACGATGTGGCTCCCAAATTTTAAAAAAAGTATGAGTGGAAAAAAAAAAGGAATGTAAAGAANGGCTCCCAAATTTAAAAAAAAGTATGAGTGGAAAAAAAAAAGGAATGTAAAGAAATATATAAGTACACCAAAAAAAAAAAAATCCACTCCAACTAATCCAACTTGAACGCCACACAGCAGCTCACTAAACACACCAGATGAAAAAATAGGTGATTTTTAAAAACAAAATCACCTTTCTCCTTACTTAATAAAAATCCCTATAATATTCACATGGAGCATTGTAAAAGCCGGCAACTATCACGTTGTAGCTAGATCTACTTTACCAGTATATTCAATACTAAAAACTTATCTTTAACATTATTTTCATTGGAAATCTATTTCAGCCTTAAATGCATAAAAAAAACCTTAAATTTTTTTTATCTCACTTTGCTTATTTTTCTTTTAATTCAATTTATTTAGCTGAGTGGGTCTTCTAAAAATGCAAGCAACTGTTATTTATATTTTTAAAAAAATATATATATATGATTGTGTGACTTACCTCCCCTTACACATTCCTGCACTTGACTTACATTGAAAATGACAACTGCATTTTTGCCATTTTATAGTTAATTTTCTTAATAAACAACAAAAAAAAAACCCCTTGCATTAAAAAATTATTGTTAAGACAGTTGGATGAATGAGTTTGTATTCTTTAATTTGGTAGATATGACTTCTGTTGAATAGGACATGGTATTCAAATGCCATCAGAGGTTGTTCGCAATGCAACAGTAGAAGAGGTAAGTAAATTACATGTGTGTGCGTGTATGGAAGGGTTAGGTAAAGTGCATGTGCTGTTTATATAATATATGGATGGCCTCTTACCTTCAGGTATATGAGCTAGAACACTTGTCTTATGGTATTCTTTGCCATCAAGCCCCCATAGGCGGACAGTTGAATCCTGTGTTCAGATCATAAAAGATGTACATCATTATAGAAATTTGACAGATGAGTTCAAATGAAGAAAACCTGGCATTGTGAGTTAGTTCAAGACCATTTAAAACTATTTTTTTAAAACATGAAAATATCATTACAAAAATGTACATTGATTTAAATTTTGAAAGTGATCAAAGGGCACAATGTCTGCAATTACATCATATCCCTTTCAGTAATAATAAAATGTATAGTTAATGAGAATGTTGTCCATTTTAATTATTCTAAAACTACCTGCAGTTCACAACTGCTGTTTCATCCATTCATATTTCATTTATAAACACAATAATTGTGGTATACAGAATAATAAATGAAGCTGTCCTGTCTTTATATTTCAAGCCTCCACATACATTGTTCCACTATTTCCTTGTGATATGCAGGAAGTTTTTTTTTAAAAAAATGTTGGATGAGCATTCGCAATGTTGAGAATCACAATTTTCATATTTTATAAAAAAAAAGTATAACATTTTGTTAAGTTTTAGATGGAAACCACCAATTTACAACTGTAGTTTGTTTTCTTTTCTTGTTTGCATATTGAAAACTGCCCATATAAGTATAGACCTAACTACATATACAGGGTGGGCCAATAAAAGTGAGAACATCTTGTAGCATAATATTTTACGAGATGTTCTCACTTTTATTGGCCCACCCTGTAAAGTTGCTGCGGTGAAGGAGGTAGTGCTTGGTTATATACTATTCAGTAAAAATGTACCTTAATGTAGTGAAGAAAGTAGTGTGCATCTTTATGTTTTGTATGAGGTAGTGTGTATTGATAGTATGAATCAGACAATATATGAGGTGTTTTTGAGCTTAAGTTAGATGTGATGTTTCATGCACAATATGAGGTAATATAGGAGTTAGTGGTGATTAATGAGGTCATAAAGGAGATTTTATACATTATTTTTCAGGCAATGTTTTACGCAGCTATAGAATTTTAAAAAATATAGATTGATGTGCTAAAAATATTTTACAAAAAACAAAAAACCACCAAAAATGTGCGTTTCCTAAAATGTATTAAAAAGTACAAAATAAATGTCTTCCAAAACTTATGAGTGGTTAAAGTCTATGGCTAAAATAAATAAGCCCTAAAGCTTTCAAATAAATACTTTAAAAAAGTGGATAACATATGCATTCAAGTTAAGCACTTTATAAGAATCCCAATCCACTGCAGATTTATTTCATAACTATTTTAGAAAAACAAAAGAAAATATTACGCACCAAACACACTTGCGATATTTTAAAAAAAAAAGAATCTCATATAGCGCAGTTATCACAAATTTTATTTTTGAAATCAGTTTTGTTTCAGCTTCATGTTCCCTTTGAAAAACTTTGGGGATTGGTCTGAAAATTTGAAAGAATGTGTTGTCATCTGCAACCAGTCTATGTACCTAATTTCAGCTCGATAAATTCATGGGAAAGTAGCCGTCCGAATATTTTGACAGCCAGCCACCCACGAACAAAAGTGAAGTTTATATATAGGATTTAAAAGCGTGGGGAGCCCATGAACTCAATGTTCTATGTTTCAGCTTAATTAGAGATCAAGAAGTGGGTCAAATTTGAGATGCAAGATAGAGGTCACTCTAGGGTAAGTGGAGGTCACTGGTGAAGGGTTTAATTTTCATAGGGGGTGGGTAATTGAACAAAGTTTCAGCTCAATTGAACATCAGGAAGTGGGTCAAAAATTGAGATGCAAGATTCCAACGCAAACATCAAACTGACAGCAACCTAATAGCAAGTGTATGAAAAGAAGTAAAATATGCTTGTTTTTTTAATCAAACACACAAACAACCCCTCTCTTGTATTTAAATTTTTGTTCATTGAATGACATACTTCTCCCATCACCTCATTACATTTTACATCGACTAAAACCTTACCCCTGAGCCAGAGAGAATGACCTTCAGCTCCTCATCATAAGCCAATGTTACCACAAACCTGAAATATAGAGAGAAAAAATTAAAACAAAACAATCTAAATTTCTTTAATAATTTGACAGAAACCAACATTAAAATATACACAGCTTGATTTAATTTAAATGAAACTATCACTGCCTCTAATATATCTCATTCAAGATAACAGGAATTTTAAACATTATATATTTTAAACCATTTTGTATGAAAGTATTTATTTGTTAAACTTCAGAGTATTTGCTCTTCTGGTTGACCAGAACTGCTTTATTTGAGAATCATGCACATTTTCTCCAGCTGGTGCTGTGTTTGTCCTCTTAAGTCTAGGAAAAATCTTGAAATTAAACAAAAGCGAAAACCTTGTTCACTGATTGTTTAAGGACATTGGAACATTTCCATACTGGATATGCGGGCTGGAACATTTATGCCCATTGTGTTTAAGGATTCAAATTTTTTAGGAAAGCGTAGTCTCAGACGAAAGTCAAATTCACTTAATAGCCAATTAGCCCTCCCCCCCCCACCAAACTTTCCGCTGAAAGATTACCTTTCAAAGACAGTGAAATTTCTTAACAATACACTGCTCATAATTGTGCTACTTGGTGTCATCTTCTTTAAACTATTTCAGAATAAGTCTGACACCTTTTTCATACTCAGTCCCCATTCACGACCATTCACATATGGGCAAAAATAAGTGTCAACTCGGAATACTCTTTCCTCTGTTGAGAGACCCATTTCCTTCTACAACTGCCCAACAACTCCTTTTCCTTTCTGGGAACACGTGGCAACTTATGCTACGCACTGTTGACAAACGTATATATACTATCAAGATGCTGGATTTTCAGTATTGTTACTTTTGACGCATGCTGTATAGTGCATTAAAAATATTAAGACTATGGTAAACAAAGATAATGTGCTTAATCTTATGCTTCTGTTTGCAAGTTGGTAGCAGCTGTGAAATGTAAAACCTTTTAAAATGAGTTATTGTGATAAGAGAGGTAATTTCAGTTCAAACTAAAATGGCAAGGAAAAGCAACATTCTACATTGACAAGGGAAGGCAATTATCTACAGAGACAAAGAAAGACAACATTCTACATATTTTTTAGATAAGGAAAGGCAACATTCTACATAGAAAAGGAAAGGCAAATTTCTACATAGATAAGGAAAGGCAATATTATACATAGAAAATGAAAGGCAACATTTGCATAGACAAGGAAAGGCAAAATTCTACATAGATAAGGAAAGGAAATATTCCACATGGAAAATGAAAGGCAATATTCTACATAGACAATGAAAGGCAAAATTCTACATAGATAAGGAAAGGCAACAATCTAAACAGACAAGGAAAGGCAATATTCTATATACACAATGAAAGGCAACATTCTACATAGATAAAGAAAGGCAACATTCTTCTACACAAATTTGTCGTTTGATTGGAGAAAGTTTGAAAGCGTAACTTTATTATTACAAAACTATATGAACACATTTTTACATTTGATAGAATTCCAATGACTTCCATTGCAGAGATTCAGTGCAGCTGTTTCAACACAATAAGTTTGTAAGTCCCCTAACCCTTTTCAATCTTAAAAGAACTTCAGTCAAAACTTGAGCATATGGATTCATTGAAGGCTTTAAATTTGCTTTTTCATGAGATCTACATACTCATAATACTATATTGAACTTCCTAGCACATTCACATTATTTTATGAGGTCTACCCAGGACACTCTTATTATTATAAGATTCCTCACTAGGCGGCCTTGGACATACACATTATTATAAGCTGTCCTCCCTAGGGCACTCTGATGTAAAAAAAAAAAAAAACGTCCTCCATAGAAAGGTTAAGGCATTCCAAGCACACACTTCACAGGCCATGGATGCAGGCCCACACCTAGGAAATTCTGGGCCCCAGACAGCTGACACAGTTTGGGCCCCTGTCGTGTTTCAAACATGTGGCTATATTTTAAAAACTCGAAAAAGGGCGGGTCCCTATCTAGCTCGGGCCCCTGACGAGTGCCATGATTGTCGTCCCCCCCCCCCCCCCCCCCCCCCCCCCCCCCCCCCNACTATATTGAACTTCCTAGCACATTCACATTATTTTATGAGGTCTACCCCGGACACTCTTATTATTATAAGATTCCCCACTAGGCGGCCTTGGACATACACATTATTATAAGCTGTCCTCCCTAGGGCACTCAGATGTAAAAAAAAAAAAAACGTCCTCCATAGAAAGGTTAAGGCATTCCAAGCACACACTTCACAGGCCATGGATGCAGGCCCACACCTAGGAAATTCTGGGCCCCAGACAGCTGACAGAGTTTGGGCCCCTGTTGTGTTTCAAACATGTGGATATATTTTAAAAATTCGAAAAAGGGCGGGCCCCTATCTAGCTCGGGCCCCTGACAAGTGCCATGATTGTCGTCCCCCCCCCCCTGTGGGCCTCATGGATGGAGAAATGTTTCTGCCAATGTTATAGAAACTTAAAAATATATTTTCTAGTGCAGTGCTTTTTAATGACCTGAGTGCAGCTTGGCCAGAAATTGGGTTTGAGGTACTTCAATTTTAATTCGCCGCAAAAATTATTATTATTATTCACACTTTCAATAAAACAAATTTTCTTTTGAATAAAAACGTTTAATTCAAAACAAAAAAATTGTACATTTTACATTATTTCACATTTCCATTTAATCACTTTACACTTCGAATTAAAAATTTTGCATTAAAACATATTTACTTTTTTTCAAGTCCTCCGCTACTGTGCTGGCCAAATTTGAACAATATTGTGTAGAGAGTCGTTGAAGACATTCAAAGCATTTGCTTTAACATGTTGACGTCTCATGAACTCACACATATAAGAATCGAGCATAAGTCTGTGTGTGCCATTGTTTCTCTCTTTTGCCAATTTTCAAGTATGTTCGATGCGCTGAGTATTGGCATTCCGTTAACTTTGTGGTTTTTAGCACATCGTCTGACAACATGTAATTAATAATACCGTGTTGTTATAGAAACAAGATACAGCTGACTTCATTGTGAAATAAGGCAGAAATTGTCAAAGAATTCACGGTGTCTACAGAAGCAGTTGTATTTATTAAACTGGATATAACTGCATAGACATAGAATAGCAGTAATGATAATTTTTGCGGTGAATTAAAATTGAAGTACTGGGTTTGACTCTGAAAAACATGGTTCTTGACAGGTGCTTGAAAAGAAATTTGGTCCTCAAAATTTTTTAATCATCCTGCTGCTGATTTTTGGCTCTTTTGAATAATGAGTTTGCCCACCACTGCCCTAAGCCTAAGGCAACCTTTTCCCCTCACAGCACACCTAGACATTTCCCAGGGTTCATTAGCACATCTAGACTGTTCCCATAGTGATTTTCAAACACAAATCAGCCCAATAAATTATAATTAAGATAGAAAGAAGCATTTTAAAAATATTTTGCACGAATAACACCTTTGATTTTGATAGTGTAAAAAAAATGTGATGAAAGAATGTTGGTACTCTCAGTCTGGGTTTTAGTTGGTGTTAGGATTGTTGTAATAGGTAGGTTGTCTTGAATGAGGAAACATTTTTTTAGCAACTAACAATCAACACCGAAATGGAAATATGTATTGCCGTTGCAAGTTTTTCGGACTTGGACGAAGTAGTCGCGGCACACAGATTGCGGAGTTCTGCTCTAGTGCACCGTAGTTCTTTTACCACTGCGTATATTACCATTATGTACAAGTATTAGCTGTATGTCTCGACAGTTGAAAACACACATTTCAAATGCCTAGGCCTAAGTAGCAAATATTTGTCAAAATAAACATAAGCCTTGCCTTGGCCTTGCGTGATTTCATGCCGCCGTGATACTGCCATACTCATACCATACAGTATGCCTAAAACCGAACCAAATACAGCTAAATAATTTCAAAACATCTGTCGCAGGGATTAATTTAAAATCCAAGGCAATGAGAATAACATTATAATAGGATTACAGCCCGGGTTGCATTTCTTCCAGTGTTATGCTCAACTAAGATGTGACCCGCGGCTAGAAGACGGCCATTTCATACGAAAATCTAGCGGCGATTGCTGTGAAGGGACGTGGCCAGGTTTCTGCAGCGATGGCGATGATAACTATGCCCGGAAAGATAATACCGAAAATGATCTCTGCTAATTATTATTTTTTAAATTCATAGGAGAGGCTCTTGATATAAAGTACTGAAATTAATACGTTAGGAACATTGTTCTCAGTGTTTTGCTGTAGGGGATACAGACGCATTGATATGTTTTAAATGTATTTATTTCTATATTTAAAAAGTAATTTATAAATGTAGCTGTCCTTTGCTCAAAATGTTGGCGGTCTGCAGAATTCGTTGAACAGAACCCAATAGGCTACGATCCTAATGTTCTAACGATTTATATTCTATATTATTAATATTTAATATAAATGTATAACTCTTACTTTCTTTAGAGCATGTGCTCAACTTCAAATAATGCTTTCTAAAACACTTATGAGTGTGGTATTATTGGCACCAGCCCCGCAAATCACATTCGTGAGTGGTGGAAGCAAACCAGCCTTGTCCCTCCCCCCCCCCATGCCCTTTATCAGAGAGAGAGAGAGAGAGAGAGAGAGAGAGAGAGAGAGAGAGAGAGAGAGAGAGAGAGAATAGATTACATTAAACGACTTGATATGAAATTGTAGCTTTGAATTTTTCTTGAAACAACATCAAATGACGTATGCCAAGCAACAATCAAATGACGTGATTTGAGCAATAATCAAATGACGTGATTTAAGCAATAATAAAATGACGTGATTTAAGCAATAATCAAATGACGGGATTTAAGCAATAATCAAATGACGTGATTTAAGCAATAATCAAATGACGGGATTTAAGCAATAATCAAATGACGTGATTTAAGCAATAATCAAATGATATCATTCAACAAAAATCAACTGACGTGATTGAACCAATAATCAAATGATGTCATTCAATCAACAATCAAATGATGACATCTATAAGGATAAATAAATAAATAACAAAAACAAACAAGAGCAAAAACAAGGAATATCAATTAATGATTATTAACATAAGACTTTGGCTATAGCCTTCTTGCTGTGTGTGGCTCAGGCATCGAGCCTCCGCGTTGTTTTTAACACTATATGCTACTTACTAATGTGTAAAGATGCTACTTACTGTGTGTGGCCCAGGCAGTAAGCCTCTATGTTGTTTATAACACTACATGCTACTTACTGTGTGTGGCCCAGGCAGTAAGCCTCCATGTTGTTTATAACACTACATGCTACTTACTGTGTGTGGCCCAGGCAGTAAGCCTCTATGTTGTAGGCATCAGGGTAGCGACTTATTCGAATCTTCTCATCTCTGTCACTGGTCAAGACCAACGAATCATTGTCCACCAACAACTGAGGACAAAAAGGGGGGGGGTATTTATATTTGAAGTGTGTGTGTGTGCGTTGGGGGGGGGTGGTTGTGAAAATCAGGATTGAATGTACTCGAATCAAGGACACAAATATGTTCTTCTCAAACCGAATAGCGAGACGATAATCCCGGAGCATATGGTCAAAGGTAATGATGTCAAAGGTAATGAGGTCAAGTACTGAAAACTTAGTATGACAGTCAGTCAGTCGTATGATGGAACATTCTTTTCTTAGAGACCTAAGATTTAAACCAGGGTGTCTTAACCGGGTGTGGGTGGGGGGGGGTAGTGTGACGTTAGTGTGCCGTTGGGGATTGTGACGTTAGTGTGCCGTTGGGGGAGTGTGACGTTAGTGTGCCGTTGGGGGAGTGTGACAGGGGCAGTTCCAAGAGTTCCCGAAAGACCCAGAAAATCAGATTTATTTCCAGCAGCAGTTTTACATGTGAATTTTATTGGCGCCTTATTTGTGTAGGTGCTTATTTGTGTAGGTGCTTATTTGTGCAGGTGCTTATTTGTGCAGGTGCTTATTTGTGCAGGTGCTTATTTGTGTAGGTGCTTATTTGTGTAGGTGTTTATTTGTGTAGGTGCTTATTTGTGTAGGTGCTTATTTGTGTAGGTGCTTATTTGTGTAGGTGCTTATTTGTGTAGGTGCTTATTTGTGTAGGTGCTTATTTGTGTAGGTGTTTATTTGTGTAGGTGCTTATTTGTGTAGGTGCTTACTTGTGTAGGTGTTTATTTGTGTAGGTGCTTATTTGTGTAGGTGCTTATTTGTGTAGGTGCTTATTTGTGTAGGTGCTTATTTGTGTAGGTGCTTATTTGTGTAGGTGCTTATTTGTGTAGGTGCTTATTTGTGTAGGTGCTTATTTGTGTAGGTGAGTTCCGCGAAATATTTTGATATCAGTGGGGGGGGGGGTGCGGAAAATATTTTAAAATCGAGAGAGGGGGGCGGGGCGCAGCAAAAAATGTAAAGAACCCCCGGTTTGAACAATCGGGAAGTCACAATAACAATTCATCAATTAGTTGATTTATCTCGTTTTGAAATGAGTTATTTCAAATTAGTGGAAGCTCACTATAAAGAAATTAGTTAAGGAGAAATGAAATCGGGTAATGTTGCTTGCATTTAGTCCGTGATTATCAGTATCCGGAAATTTGATCGAAAGAAATTTTGTCGCATTATTTTTTTAAACTTTATATAGCATAGTGCGTTTAAAAAGAACTTTGACGGAAATTTTAACGTGAGAACTAAAAAAAAAAAAAATTCCACCAATTTCGATGAAATTACCGTCGACGAAATTTCTTTCCATCAAATTTCCGGTAACCGTGCTTATCTGACATGGACTGCTGAAATTGCATTTACATGTAACATTATTGAGATAAATTCCATTGATATTTATATTTTTAAAAAAATGGTGTTGCCATCTTCTGATGGCGAATCCTTGATTGAACATGCACGCAGTGTTTGACACATTCATTAATTGATGAGGACAGTAATATAATGGTTCAAATGATAAAAAAAATATATCACAATAGTTGCATTGCTTAACGTTTTTAGCTCATTAATACAGTGGCTACGCAAAACATGTCAAATACCAAATGAATGTTGGAAAAAGGTTACGATAAATGGCTATATGACTAGCGTACTATGAATTTGGTAAGAATTATTTCAAAGCTTTGGACTACACAACGTTTAGGTTGAAAAAGCCTTAACTTAACGCTATATTATGCTACTTATGGTACCGATCTGTTTGAGGACCCCTGCTCTGTTGACTAAATGATAAAAAGAAAAAAACTTACCACATCCAACAACATAGAGAGATGGCCCAACAGCAGAGTTCCCCATGCACATGTCTCATCATCCTCTATGGAACTGTCTTCTATACCCGTGATCGTGTTTTGAGGCCCCTGGACAGGGAACTTGTACACGTCACCAGACTTGTCGGCCACGATGACGTCACGACTGTCCTTCGTAAACGTGACGCGTGTGCATCGTCTGCTGACACGCCTGGGAAAAAAAAAATCAAGATGAGACGTGTGACGAAATGCGTGTGATAGCAATCCTGATGTGATGACACACGTGGTATGATGGCACACTTGGTATGATGACACACTTGGTATGATGCCACACGTAGTATGCTAGCATTCATTGCAAAACACGAACACACGTAGTATGAAGACATGACGACACGTACTGTATGGTAACACACACGAGTGTCACGAAACCGTTGTATGGAGAAGACATGACGACACGTACTGTATGGTAACACACACGAGTGTCACGAAACCGTTGTATGGCGACAAATGGCGGACCGCCCCCCCCCCTTTTCCACCCCCCCCCATTTCCAACGCCACTGCACCAGTCCTACCTGGGCCAAATCAAAGAATGGAACTGTTTCAAAACTGTGAATGCACCACAGACAACATAACCGGTCATTAAAAATAATGAACATGATGCACTTTAAAATATAAAAATTGTGTTTTTCTGAGAACTTTACATTTTTCCCCCTTGAGAATTATTAAACAGAAACGGACCCAATTAATGTAAAGGAGATAAACACAATAA
This sequence comes from Lymnaea stagnalis, assembly GCA_964033795.1. NCBI lineage: Eukaryota > Metazoa > Mollusca > Gastropoda > Lymnaeidae > Lymnaea > Lymnaea stagnalis. Next base: position 85,362 of record CAXITT010000990.1, read on the forward strand.
TACTAAAATTTAAAGTAAGAAACTGCGTGCCTAGAAGAAGAAAGAAACTTGATGGAGCTAAGCAGAAATATGGGAACCATTCGAATAATTGACATGTTTCAAAAGTATCAGGTGTGGTGACAGAAGAATCTCGTCTGCCTGGATGAAAGGGACGTAATCGGCCGCAAAAGAAAATTATCGGCCGTGCGGTTGCGCAAGTGGACGAGGCCTGACATTAATTTCAGCTTTTCTTTTCCGTCCTTTTTTGGCCAAGAATTTGATTTAATTATTGTTTTGTGTCTTTGTTTTGAAAGTCTTTGATGAACTCCATCTATGGAAACATAATTGACATAGTACCCAGGCAAAGGCGGGGGCAATGAACAATATATACATGTGACATGTAGACTGTTTTTTTTTTGTACAGTTGCACCAAAGGGTTAGGAGATGAGAGGTAGTTTTGCAGTGGCTCTATCAAGCTTAAGAAGCACTGGTTCCAGGGCAGTCCGTATTTCCTGGGGTTAAGAAAGACCCAGGAAATAAGATTTATTTGTAATGGTGCATTTTTTGTAAATTTGCATTGTTTGTAATGGTGCATTGTTTGTAATGGTGCATTGTTTGTAATGGCGCATTGTTTGTAATGGTGCAGTGTTTGTAATGGTGCAGTGTTTGTAATGGTGTATTGTTTGGACTGGTGCTTTGTTTGTCATGGTGTATTTTTTGGACTGGTGCTTCGTTTGAAACGATGCTTTGTTTGTAATGGTACATTATTTGTAATGGTGCATTTTTGTAATGGTACATTATTTATAATAGTGCATTGTTTGTAATGGTGCATTGTTTGAACTGGTGCTTTGTTTGTAATCGTGCATTGTTTGTAATGGTGCATTATTTGTACTGGTCCATTGTTTGTAATGGGCTCCCCCTTTTTTGTTTTGATATTGACGTCAACGATTAAATGTTTAGCGCTGTACCGACCCCAGGTTAGTTACATTCGAATACTTTCTTATTTGATCTAGAGAATCCAAGTGATGGAAGTTCTTCTATTTCTTTTCTGAATGTTTCGAACTTTCACACTATAAATAAGCCGGCGGTTTTCTTTGGCCAAAAAAAAAGATTTTTCTTATTTTCCTAGACACGAGACATATTAATAGGAACCTTACAAAATTGTACTATTTTTTTCTGTGTGAGTGCGTGTGTGCGTATTTTAATATTTGTATATTTCGAGAAGTATACCTTTTATCATGGTGTGCTGTAAGTTTATATAGTTTTTAATTCTCTATTTTTTGGTTCAGTATTTAAAATAAAAATAAATTGAATATTGTTAGCATCACTTGATTAGGTATTGTTTATTATTATTTTTTGTTTGTTGTAAACTGGTTTTCAGTCTTTTGTTACAAATTGTTCAATAAAGGAGCCACATCTTAAAACTGATTACATTTTCAAAACCATATGACGGCACGTAACACCTTGCTTAACATGACCAATCAATCCTACCGCACAGAACTACATTGCCATTCATGCCTTACAATACTACCACTTATCCTACTGTACAATCCCACTTTACAATCCTGTCTTACCATAACGCCTTACAGTCAGACCGTGCAACTAATCCTTGCAATCCCAAGTAACAATGCTACCCAACAAGCCCAACTTATAATACATGACGTCAGATAGAGGTAAGGAAACCACTGATGCATGAGCTGAGCCACCACCACCTTTTTTCAAGTTTAACGTAACCCTCCCACTCACCAAGTTTAACGTATCCCTCCCACTCACCCAGTTCAACGTATCCCTCCCACTCCACCAAGTTTAACGTATCCCTCCCACTCACCAAGTTTAACGTATCCCTCCCACTCACCAAGTTTAACGTATCATTCCCACTCACCAAGTTCAACGTATCCCCCCCCACTCACCAAGTTTAACGTATCCCTCCCACTCACCAAGTTTAACGTATCCCTCCCACTCACCAAGTTTAACGTATCCCTCCCACTCACCAAGTTTAACGTATCCCTCCCACTCACCAAGTTTAACGTATC
>CAXITT010000990.1:132510-142973 GCA_964033795.1 Lymnaea stagnalis
AGAAAACAAATTGCCAGGGCTGTATTTGAACCGACTAAGAACCACTGAGCCTAACTAGTTAAATCACTGCTATAAAACCATCAGACAACAAATTGTCCAGGATTGTATCTCGAGTATCACCGGTGCATGTGGACACACTTCAAGGCTGGCGTATAATGAGTGGATGGAGTGCCGGGTCTCTGGGGCCACAGCACAGCAAACGGGCATCGGGTACGCACGGGTCATTGGGGTTTAGTGGGCCACTGATCTTAGAGTTCACGGATACATCACGGCTAATGGACCCGCAGCACCTTTCTCATAGTTTGATTGTGTAATACTATCAACGGTTAGGTTCTATTCTCGGTAGAATAAGTCAAGTCATTCGTCGAGCCTTAGAAAGTTTGTTTGTTTTTTTGTTTTTTTGGTTGTTTTTTATGGGAGGGGGTGGGGGTGGGGGTGGATGGGGGGTTAAGGATATGAAAAAAAAATGTTTAATTAAAGTCTGTGTGTCAAACACAACCAGGTTTGGAGTTACTAAGCAATGGAGGGACCAGCTCACCAAGTGTCGGAGTCACCAGGTAATGGTCATCAACGTGAAAGTAACGAGCGTGGATGTCATCAATGTAAACAACCAGGAAGCTTAACAAAGACATAAGCTCTCTTTAATGAAATCAATAAACTTTACAAGGTAAAATTGTTGCCGTTGATGGATATGAACTTCGGTGGCGGTTAAAACCCATGCCGATGATTTTAACTATGCAGCCCTGAGAAAGCTGTTCCTAGGCAACCGTTTCGGNCAGACGGCCATTTCCCAATGTGACAAGGAAAAAAAAACACACTGACCCCCCTCAAACCACCCCACCCCTACCCCCACCCCAAGCATGAACACTAAACTCAAATCATCGGGTAATGAACACAGGGTGTGCTTAAAAATAAATTCAAAAAAAAAAAAAAAAATCAACTCTACTAAAACTTGTTTGACCCAACGATCGATACAAGAATGAAATCAACTGCTGGCGACATGTGTTCACCTAAGTCTTACGGATAACCTTAGAGCTCTGATGTGTTCATGTTTGGGGGGGGGGGCTTCAATCAGCGCTACGTACGGGTCAGATGTCGTATGTCCTTATAGAGTGGACCAACTTATTTATATAAAGAGTAACCCATTCACATACAGACTAACTCATTTATATATTGATTCACTCATATATATATATATATATGGTCTAATTCATTTGTATATGGTCTATTTCTTGTATATATGCTCTAACTAATGAATTCATATTTATGGTCTTAACTCATTTGCATATGATCTTTAAAAAAAGGCAGAAAAGACCGAACACATAGATGTCTTTTACGCAATGGAAACAAATTTCATAGTCTACTTGTCAATTACCAACTTGAGTCTGTTTGCTGAGAGTCAGTTTGCTGAAAGACAAGGTCCAGTCATGGTATCCAAATAAAATGTGGAGTCATACGAGTTATTGAGTCCCAAACTCGTTATTAACTGGTCAGCTAGTTTAAACTAAAAAAAATCTGCTCACTGTCCTATTTGGAAAACACCAACAGTGACACAGTAAGAAAAGATTAAGATTAAACTATCTTGTCTCTTTGTTTCATTGCTAGGTACCAGCCTAGGTGGTTAACAGAGATATGTTTTTTTAACGCCACGAACGGGTATGTAGTGGCTAATAGTGTTTAGTTCAGAAAAAGACACTTCGCGGGAATAGTTCTAACAAAACGCTCTATGACATTGTAACTATGTACAATAATGCCAGCAATCGGCGAGCCGTCAACTCTGATAAGTCTAGACACAAAGAAATCTCGACCATCTGGCCCAGCAGTTACGCGCCCCCCCCCCTCTCACCCCACTCTTTATATTAGCACCAGAAAGAGAAGCGTGGCCGACCTGAGCGCTCAGAGATTGACAGGTCAAGCAGCACGTGCACTTTTTAATTGGGCGACATAAACACGATTTCAAGGCCGCTGTGACTTGAAGTGAAAGCAACCTGCTCGGGCTGGTTAAACCGGCCACTTGATCAAACTGCTATTGTTAGTGAACGTCAGGTCTTGGCAAGGCACTCAATGGGAGGCCGGCATACCTACCTCTTCCCTCATATCAAGGCAACAGACAAAGGACAATTCCTGACATAAAAGACGGGATATACAAATTAAAAGGTGCCATTAAAATTTTAAAAAGTTGTCATATTTTAAATCTATGCATCATTTAGATCAAGGGGACACCCCAACAATTTCTTTGACGATCAAATCATCCACTATTGTCCCTTTTCATTTCGTGCCCGAATCGACCTTTACAGATCTTTAGAGGACAGATCTGAGGTGTTGGTAAACAGTTACACTATAAAAAAAAGCTCACATCATCATTCATATTTTAGCCTACAATGAAACGTTCCCTAAAAACAAAGCTTGCTTATAAACCATGAATGTAATGTATATTAGGCAATGGGGGCGGGGGGGGAGGGGGGGCTGAACATTTGACAAAACATGCATTCCACTAACGCACTTTATAAAAATCACAATTAGTGCGCCCATCCCGAAAGGCTCGCAATAGTACTTTTTTTTTTTACCACGCCCCTGAACTTTATGAATATTCTAATGACCCATCCGCTTGTACACCGCAGATTTATTACACCAACTATTTCAGAAAGAAAAAAAAAATAATAATAAAAAGTAAAAAAATATATATATATTACTCAGATACACACGAACAAAAGCGAAGTTAATATTAATATTAAGGATTTTAAAATGCTTTCCAATAGTGACGAAATCTGTACTCTGTATAACAATTATTATTTTTTTAATGACCTTATCTGACCCTGTGAAGGAAACATTGAATTATAGATATATATCCGGAATAGGCGTGGTCCGGATACACTGGAGCAAAAGTGACTTTCTTGGCGGGACTATTGAACAAATAGTTATATAATAAAAGTTTTTTCAAAAGTCAATGTTTGTTTACAGAATGAGAGTATTTCAAAAATACAATTTAAAAAGATACGTTGAAGTGAACCGATCTGCAAAAACAAATTTACCAAAATTCTTTCAAAAGGCATAATTCCAACAGTAGGCTACATCATGGAAAGTTCAGACCAAGCACTGCTTACACGTGCAATGACAACAGAAGGCTTCCATCATGGAAAGTTCAGACCAAGCCCTGCTTACACTTGCAATGACAACAGAAGGCTTCCATCATGGAAAGTTCAGACCAAGCCCTGCTTACACGTGCAATGACAAGTGTAGGCTTCCATCATGAAAACTTCAGACCACGCCCTGCTTACACGTGCAATGACAACAGTAGGCTTCCATCATGGAAAGTTCAGACCAAGCACTGCTCAAACGTGGAATGACAACCGTGGGCTTCCATCGTGGCAAGTTTGAAGACCAGAAAAAAAAATACACCAGTGATGCCAACAAAAGCTACCCTACGTCCAACGTGAAAACCACAAGTTGAACATGCCTATGGCTAAATTGTTCCGACCCCTGGCGCCTCGACAACCCTACAGTCCTGGCTTGAGATCCCCTTCTAAAAAAAGTGTTTCCGTTGATTGGTTCGGCGGCTCCCGTCGGGAGTATCCCATCCTGACCACCGTGCTGCCAGCGGGAAGGGTCCGTCTCACTTACACGACAGCCCAAAGTTACAGTTGCTCTGGTGTTTATCTTTCTGTCGCTCTGTGTACACGGAAGTAAACCGGTGGACTTCTTACATTCGGCCTATGGTATTCATACATTTGACTTCTCTACGTCACCTCGGTTCTTTACAAGTTTGGAGGAAGTGTGTGCACTTCCAGGGGTAAATAAATGGGATACACTCATGATTCCTAATTTGCAAGAGAGGGAAAAGAGGAGGGACAGAGAATATAAGAGATGTTAAGGGAATCCAGAAAAAGGAGTGTGTGTGTGTGGGGGGGGTATACTGATGTTGCAAGATGAAGTTGTGTGTTGCCGAGTCGACGTCTGTATCTCTAGGTTTCAGGAGAATAGAAAAAAAAATCCTGCAAGGCAATCGCATTAGAACCGCATTTCAACGTCATTTTAGACTGACATACGAGACCGAATTTTCGGTAGAGAAATGTGATATTTTGCTTACATTGCGGCCGAACGCAACCGTTTTTAATCAGCCATCTTCGTGTGCTTACCATGGCGATAACCTTAAACTTTTATGACTAGTGGTAAACGATACCGGTATTCACACTGATTTATGGTTGCAAACGACACCCATTTACACATGGGTGTAATTATAACGACACTAATTTACACTGGGGCATAGTGATAACGAAAACCCACCTACACAATGACCTTATGCTAACGACACGAATGTGCACAGTGACATAATGCTAACGACACATATTTACACAGGGACGTCGTGCTAATGACATCGGTTACATATGAAAGTTATAGACACCCTTGACACATGGAAGTTATAACGACATCAATTTAAACACGGACATAATTATAACGATTCCCATTTACCCATTTACGCTGAAATGGTCCTAAAATGACCCCCATTTACACAGAGAAGCCCTGATTATGACCTCAATTGACACAGAGAAGCCCTGGTTATGACCCCCATTATACAGAGAAGCCCTGATAATGGCCCCCATTTACAAAGAGAAGCCCTGGTTATGGCCTGCAATTACACAGGTAAGCCCTGATTATCTCCCCTATTTACACAGTTAAGCCCCGATTAATACCCCCTTTTAGACAGAGAAACACTGGTTATGGCCCCTAGTTACACAGAGAAGCCCTGGTTATCACCCCCATTTACAAAAAGAAGCCCTAGTTATGACCACGAATCACACGGGTAAGCCCTGATTATCTCCCCTATTTACACAGTTAAGCCCTCATTATGGGACACAATTACCACAGAGAAACCCTGGTTATGGCCCCCATTTACACCGTTAAGCCCCTGATTACGATCCCCATTTACACAGAGAAACCCTGATTATGACCCCCATTTACACTGATAAGCCACTGATTATGACCCCCCATTTACACTGATAAGCCACTGATTATGACCCCCATTAACACTGATAAGCCCCTGATTATGACCCCCATTTACACAGAGAAGCCCTGGTTATGGCCCCCATTTACACGCTAGGACGATTCAGATTTTCAAAAGTTATTAGAAAACTATGTCCTTTCCGGAAGCTCATCCGAAGGTGGAGACTAGGCTGGCTCTAAAACAACTGAGAGTAACTACCCAATAACACATGAGTCAGCTCCGAAATATTAGCAGAGTCCACATAAAACAACAAGTCGCACAGTATTTTAGGACTTGACAAATCGAAGCGAAGCAGACGGCCTTGTGGCAAGGGCATAACTGTGGCAAGAAAGGATATCTGGCAAGGGCGGCGCTGTGGTAAGGAGGCATATAAGCGAGGACGTTATAATGGCTGGGGCAGCACTTTGGCAAGGTAGTAATTTGACACGGCATATCACCTTAATATAGAGGAAAATTTCAAAACATAAATTATACCTTAAGTTTTTTAAAAGTTATTTGCAAAAAAAAAAACACACCATATATTTATCATGACCCTTTGGAAAATCGAACATTTTACCTCACCCCTGGGGCCGAAAAGGCGGAGGGGTGTGTACCATTGAAATCGTGGCATTTTTAGACATTCTTGGTAACCTCAAGACGGCCACAAAAATGTTACATTAAAGAGAAAGACAAGGATCCCTGCTAGAATACCTACACTACATTGTCTTGACGCCATAGGGAAGGGTTGAAGTTCAGGTCGTGTTTCACGACACCGCTCTCCTGCTGCCCTTCCATGCAAGTATTTTCGGTCTAAAGAGCAGATAATTAGATTGGATTTTCAATCCCATCATTTAATGCTCTTATCAACAGTACAAGTACATGGTCCTAGACACAGCCCAGTAACACCGCTACACCTCAGTGAACAGGTGTGGCTTGTGTCAAGGGAAGTACCTCTTCTACTACGCGATGCATGGCATTGTTTACTAGTTTTAGAGATAACCGCCAGGCAGACCCGGCTCCAAGAGAAATAACACTGAAGATGATTTACTATGAATTTACTGTGAGTGGCAAGAAGCATGCTTGAGTTACTTTTTTAAAAATGTCACGACAACAAAAAATATCATTAACTCAATTTTAACACTTTCTAGATTTCGGGAAATCTGTAAAGGTACAAGAGGATCAAAGGTTTCCCAGCCCCAAGCCACCAGTTTCGGGAAGTTTTCGAACTAAACACCGGATGGGAATGAGCCATGGATGCCTAGCTCAAAAGCCAATCAGAAGAGGAAGACACATGCCTATATAACCAGCAAATCAGAAGAGTAGGACACAGGCCTACATATCAAGCCAATCAGAAGAGTAGGACACAGGCCTACATGACCAGCCAAGGAGAAGAATAAGACACAAGCCTACATAACCAGCCAATCAGAAGAGTAAGAAACAAGCCTACATAACCAGCCAATCGGAAGAGAAAGACACAAGCCTACCTAACCAGCCAATCGGAAGAGTAAGACACAAGCCTACATAACCAGCCAATAAGAAGAGCTCCAATTTGTCTCTAAGAAGCAATCGCCTTACTACAACGTGCAATCAAATTTAATCTACCGCTAACAAGTACATCTTCCTCTGACATTCAACGAGACCGCTGCCGAGGCCCCCAGAGACGCGTAGCTCGTGCAGTGCACATGTCGGCAGAATTAGTTCTCATATAAATGATACCATTTTATGGTTGACTTGCGCAGATCTTACCCCATATTTAATACGGTAATTTTGTCTTCAGTTATCTTTTAATTAATGACTGATGAAACGGAAATATGTTTGGCGTTGCGAATTGTTGTTTTTTTCCGTATATTCCTATCACTAGAGTCTTTCAAATAAAAGTGTTGTAATATTCAGTTTAAATCGCTAGACCGGGTTATGGATGATGATCAGCTTTATTCATGTTGCTAGGACACATTATTGTTTCTGATAATGTGTTGCTGGGACACATTACTGTTTTTGAGAGTGTGTTGCTGGGACACATTACTGTTTTTGAGAATGTGTCGCTGGGACACATTACTGTTTTTGAGAATGTGTTGCTAGGACACAAGTTTCTGATAATGTGTTGCTGGGACACATTACTGTTTTTGAGAGTGTGTTGCTGGGACACATTACTGTTTTTGAGAATGTGTCGCTGGGACACATTACTGTTTTTGAGAATGTGTTGCTAGGACACAATACTGTTTTTTAAAGAATGCGTTGCTGGGACACATTACTGTTTATAAGAATGTGTTGCTGGAACACATTACTATTTTTAAGAATGTGTTGTTGGCACAAATTACTATTTTTTAGAATGTGTTGCTGGGACACATTACTATTTTTAAGAATGTGTTGCAGGGACACATTACTGTTTTTAAGAATGTGTTGCTGGGACACATTACTATTTTTAAGAATGTGTTGCTGGGACACATTACTATTTTTATGAATGTGTTGCTGGCACACATTACTATTTTTAAGAATGTGTTGCTGGGACATATTACTATTTTTAAGAATGTGTTGCTGGCACAAATTACCATTTTTAAGAATGTGTTGCTGGCACACATTACTATTTTTAAGAATGTGTTGCTGGCACACATTACTATTTTTAAGAATGTGTTGCTGGGACAAATTACTATTTTTAAGAATGTGTTGCTGGGACACATTACTATTTTTAAGAATGTGTTGCTGGCACACATTACTATTTTTAAGAATGTGTTGCTGGCACACATTACTATTTTTAAGAATGTGTTGCTGGGACACATTACTATTTTTAAGAATGTGTTGCTGGGACACATTACTATTTTTAAGAATGTGTTGCTAGCACACATTACTATTTTTAAGAATGTGTTGCTGGGACACATTACTATTTTTAAGAATGTGTTTCTGGGAAACATGTTCGTTTTGTTCACAATATTTTACTGGGACACATTTCTGCATTAATTTGAGGATGCGTATCTAGGACGCATTGGTTGCATTTAAGCAACAAACATTTGTGTAGATACCGACCGAATTTCAGCTTCGGTTTCGGCGCCGAAAATGGCCATTTTATCACTTTCGGCCCAAGTTTCGGTTTCGGCTGAAACTGAAAGTTAACTTTCGGCTTAGTTTCGGTTTCGGCCGAAAGAGAAAAGTTAACTTTCGTTTTTTTTCGGTTTCGGCCGAAATTGACATAGACTTTCGGCCATCTGACCGAAAGTGACCGAGGTTTTCGGTCATCTAATACTTGGCGAAAGCGATATTTAACAATAAACTAAGCGACATTTAAGAACAAACTAAACGATCTTTAAGAACAAATTAAGCGATCTTTAAGAACAAACTAAATGATCTTTAAAAACAAATAAAGCGATCTTTAAGAACAAATTAAGCGTTCATTGAGAACAAAACGNACTAAGCGATCTTTAATAAAAAAAACTAAACGATCTTAAAGAGCAAACTAAGCGATTTTTAAGAACGAACTAAATGATCTTTAAGAACAAAACAAACGATCTTTAGTAGTAAACTAAATAATTTATAAGAATAAACTAAGCAATCTTTAACAGAAAACTAAATGTTCTTTAGGAACAAACTAAAAGATCTTTAAGAACAAACTAAACGATCTTTAACAACAAGATTTTATATTAGATGTTTATTTATTAATATTCACGATCATCTCACTTTTTTATCAAAAGAATGTAAATATGTAAATATTTATACTTTCCCCCATCATTTTCGATGTATGCAGAATGTATGCAAGAACGAATTTCAAAATATCAAAATATTTTATTTTCGGTTTCGGCTTCGGTTTCGGCCGAAAGTCATTTTTAAATTTCGTCCTTTTTTCGGCCGAAAGTCATTTTAAACTTTCGGCCTATTTTCGGCTTCGGCCGAAATCAGAAAATCATTTTCGGTCGGTCTCTACATTTGTGCATAACAGAAATAGTTCAACTGAAACGCATCTACGGACATGGGGTATGTAAATATATATTGGAACTTAGGGGCCGCTTAGGTTATTAAAATGACTACGTTAACGGAATATGTCAGCGTCCTTGTCTAAGGTGCTTTAATCCATTTGAAATCAGAAAGTAAGAAAGTAACATGTAAGTATCGAACAAATCAACAATATTGATGAATTCCAGGCGTTTTTTTTAAAAATAAATAAAGAAATGTTAAGGACGATATGTCAATTTGAATAAAGTTCGATATATATATATATATATCAACTTACCTTGACTTATTTTCATCTCCATTACATTAAGGAGAAGAATGAATAATGAAAATGTATCGATATCTTCCTTACATTCGTAAGATTCCTATTAAGAATTAAAAATATCTGCACTATTTAATTTTAAAAAAAATAAATAAATTAAAATAAAAAAAAATGAAATACCCCTCTAAGGTTAATTTGTATCGACTGATAGTTGTGAGCACCGGGAACACAACTTGAGAACCAGCCCACAAGCCGATGCGGGGAGAAACATGGCAACTTGTTATAGTGGAAGACGACGAGCGCGGACGATGGAGGAAAACGTCGGTTTATGATTATAACCATTACCGGGATTATAACGATTATTACCAATAAGAAGAAGAAGAAGGATGAATAGAATAAGATGGGGTCAGGGTGAGTAACAAAGACACACACCGAGCTTTCCCCAAGGCTGAGAACAAAGACCGATTTGTGTAGACTACTTAAGGGTTTCGAGGTGCTGGCGACAGACATGAGAAGCACTGAAGCAAAGCATAATCATGACGATTGCTAAGGAAAGTAATATGCTGCAAACAATCTGCAGTTGGGGGGGGTGGTGGTGTGTCTGACGGAAACAATCTTTTGAAGCTTGCATTACTTCGGCTGTAGGGATAAATAAAATAATAAAACGGGAGGAATTACGTGGCCCGGCGGAAAAACCACTGTTGAAGAAGAGCGGGGCAGTTGGGAATGGCCGGGGATAGAATGAAGAACGAGTGCAACAGGAGTGTTGGGTGAGATATAGAACCAGTGGCAGAACGATGGGCAGACACCGTGAATCTCACCACAAAGTCATAACGAGGGGAGTTAATATAGCTTTTTTTAGGCAAACATGATATCGGCTCATCTGACACCTTCCCTACTGTTCAACGCAGCAAGGCTAGAAAGATGTATCAATCGTAGGCGCGAGCTGCAATCTAGTCTCCCAAGGGTCAAAGTAACTGTATCCTCGGTTGCATACGCGAACAGCATGCATATTCTATGGGAATAAACAGGTCGTGGAGGGGGAGAACAAAAAGCGCATGCCATTTTCGCACTCTCAAAGTGTTGGGAAATTAATTAAGGACTAAAGAGGATTTGGAGCTCGCAGCGAGTAGATGAGGACATCGTCGTTGGCAACCAGAAAAGGGGGGGGGGGAGAATAGGGGCTAGAGGGTGCCTCCAGTGCACCGGGTAGGGGTGATGTTATCAAAAGCAGTGGGGGGGGGGGGTTGGGGGCCGGGCGGGTCCCGGATGGGGAGTGGG
>CAXITT010000990.1:165692-190840 GCA_964033795.1 Lymnaea stagnalis
CCCCAGTGGTCAGCCAACCAACACTGAGTGACCGGACCCATTAGTCAGCCAACCAACAATGAAGAAAACAAACGATGTGATCTTTAACATGAAAGATAGCAAAGCCCCAGGAATTTACCTTATCATTGCAGAACCGATACAACTAGGCGGAAAAGAACTGCATAGGCAAAATACACGACCTCTCATATCAAGACTCTAGCAGGAGGGAGAAATGTCAATAGAATTGGGTAGAGCACTCATCCCAATTTGCAAGAGAGGATATAAGCTGGATTGCTCAAATTATAGAAGACTCTCCATTCTCAATGTAATTTACAAAATCATTACTAAACTAATAGCAAGAAAACTGTAAAGATATAGTGAACAGGTCCTAAGGGACAATCAGTGATGATTCGGTCAGAACTGACCGACCACATATCGTATCTTTACTATCAGATGACTCCTGGAGAATTTCTACGAATACAAGGACATGGTGGAGCAGGCCAGAGTCCCATACACTATATGGGCTGTAGCGGCACTGATGATTATGTCTGAATACAAGGACATGGTGGAGCAGGCCAGAGTCCTATACACTATATGGGCTGTAGCGGCACTGATGATTATGTCTGAATACAAGGACATGGTGGAGCAGGCCAGAGTCCTATACACTATATGGGCTGTAGCGGCACTGATGATTATGACTGAATACAAGGACATGGTGGAGCAGGCCAGAGTCCCCCATGGGCTGGAGCGCCACAGATGATGATACTTAAACGGAAGCACGTGGTGGAGCAGGCCAGGGCCTTACATGGTAGTGGCCTTGATGATTATGAAAATAGAGTAATTTAGAACAGCGTTTTCGAAATATATTTTTTGTGGACCCGGTATTTTTAAGCTTTCCCTTCATGGCGCACTAACATTTTGATCGTTTATTTCCGCCTTAGGGTAACATAAAACAGATCTGAACGTCCATACAGACTCCAGTTATAGTTTAATTTGAAGGGGAAAAAAAGCATTGACTCTTACAAAACGGCACACAACTGTATTCATGAGATGTGTGATGCTACTTTATCACAAAATAGAAACGTCAGGTTTGGGACATGAGTTGATAATTTTATGCTCAGATCCAAGTTTTTAACGTTTGCATCTAATTTCTCTTGGACCGATCTGACTCATTTGAGGGGTATTGTGATGTTTTATTCATAAAAGTTCTCTGGTCGCCTAACTGTACACCCGTGCACGCCCGGATATTTAAACCACCATCGATCATGCAGGTATTGCTTATCCGTAGGATACGATGTCCCAATTTTCGTGTTTAGTGACTGGATGGACATATAACAAAATACACCTCCCCAGTGGAGTAGCCGGGGTTAGGGCAACTCGGGGCGCGTAAAGCTTTTTTGCCGACCTCCTTCCACGAAAAAAAAAAACTCTCCGGGCGGACGACAGTGCCGCCCCTCGATATAAGGGGAAAACGTTCCGTCCGGGGCTTATCGCCCCACGCTTCCTGCACGCCTGGCACCATCTCTAACTAGTCTTATCCCCCAAACTGTCTCTTCGTGCTAGCATTGACTTGTTTCAATGATATAATAGATCACAAATGACCAGGGCCGTTCAGATGCCGAGGCAAACGGGTATTTCACTCGCAGCCTTGCCGTAATGAGGGCCTCAAGGAAGGACTTTTTTTTTTCTTCCCTCAAGACCGTTGATACACAACTGAGTACCTGATATTTGTAAGTGAAGGTGAACAAAATGCGGATACAGTGCATTTTAAACACGATTTCCAGTTCCTGTTGTGAACACGTACAGGCGTCAAGAAAGAAAGAAAAAAGAGGAAGGTCTGATTAAAGGGAGGCAAACGTTATACAATATTGAATTTTTAAAGGCCTAAGATGTCCAAATACCAACTCTTTGGTGCTACCACAAATGACTCTTTGGCGAAACTAGAAGATGCTCCAAAAACTTAGTCTTTGGTGCAACACGCAGATGCTCCAAAAACTAAGTCTTTGGTGCAACAAGCAGATGCTCCAACAACTAAGTCTTTGGTGCAACAAGCAGATGCTCCAACAACTAAGTCTTTGGTGCAACAAGCAGATGCTCCAACAACTAAGTCTTTGGTGCAACAAGCAGATGCTCCAACAACCAAGTCTTCGGTGCAACCGGCAGATATCCAAACCACCAGCTATTTGTAGCAACCAGAGGATGAAAAGAACTCTGGAAGCGTGGAAATATGGATATTGTGTCCAGTAGCAGTGGAACGGATCCAGTTATACAATATTGAATTTTTAAAGGCCTAAGATGTCCAAATACCAACTCTTTGGTGCTACCACAAATGACTCTTTGGCGAAACTAGAAGATGCTCCAAAAACTTAGTCTTTGGTGCAACACGCAGATGCTCCAAAAACTAAGTCTTTGGTGCAACAAGCAGATGCTCCAACAACTAAGTCTTTGGTGCAACAAGCAGATGCTCCAACAACTAAGTCTTTGGTGCAACAAGCAGATGCTCCAACAACTAAGTCTTTGGTGCAACAAGCAGATGCTCCAACAACCAAGTCTTCGGTGCAACCGGCAGATATCCAAACCACCAGCTATTTGTAGCAACCAGAGGATGAAAAGAACTCTGGAAGCGTGGAAATATGGAAATTGTGTCCAGTAGCAGTGGAACGGATCCAGTTTGCAAAGTTGTTCCATTTGGTGAAAGCGTCGTTTCGGGGAAGCCAGTCGAACATTAATCTGGTGCAAGAAATCTTGCATTTCAAACAAATACACCCTTTGTATTTTTTAAATTCAATTTCAACAACCGCTGCAACAGGAGGAAGAGAAAAAAAGGTGTGGAGGAGGGGGGGGACACTTAATTGGGATTCTTATAAAGTGCGTTCCTTGTATGCATGTGTTGTCAAACCAGCTCATCGTCAAATTAAGTTTGGTAAAAAAAAAATGTTTTTTGATAAAATCCTCTGTTTTATGTTTTACTTTTACGTATTAACTGACTAATCACCTTACAAATAAAGTCATGCAAATTATTACTCTGAGAATACTTATGACGGGATGAGATATGGGGCGCTAATGATAAGTTTATGGCCCCAACGGGTGAGGCGGCAGGAAAAGGTTTGAGAGCCACTTCCTTGGACTATGAAACTTCAAATTCCGCAAGATTTCGGCAATGCACCAACAATGACTTTGATCAAATAATGAGCACACGCTAAATGTGACATTGAAGACGGGCGATTGTCAAATAATGACCATTTCTTTATCGTCTGCTCGGCATCAAAGACGCCCGTGTGTCATGCGCGGGTGATAACGCTTTGATGACGTAATGAAGCCTGTGACAAATGGCGGCCGTGTTTTTGTTTGGACCGATGAGATGGCGAGTAAAACAATGATTAATCAAACGTGGAGAAGCTGATCAAGTGAGCCGCTGAACTGTGTTGGGTTGATGATCTCGTGATTATAGCGGTGTTGGCATTACCAAAAAAAAATTTGAGCAGAGATAACAGATTAAAATCAAGAAACAATTGTTTTCTTTTTTTAAAAATACTTTACCGGTTTTCCTCACAACATACGGACATAATCTTAAAACCGAGGACAAGAAGATCGTATTTTTTACGTTATTTGGTAAATTAACAGCTGGATCTCTACTCTTAATAGTCTATATAAAGCCATGGCGATAGGGCGAACAACGTCTGAAATATGATTTCCCCTCACCCTGTTATTTGTAAGTAAAAAATGTACAGATCTCAGCTAGAAATTGAATTCATGTAAAAATCCTCGGAATATTGTCTCATCTGTCGTTCAGAAGAGAAAAAAAAAATCAGGATCACGTGGCTATTCTACTCAAACAACTTCTAGACTAGATGCACAGGGTCATATGGCTATTCTACTCACACAACTTCTA
Organism: Lymnaea stagnalis; assembly: GCA_964033795.1. NCBI lineage: Eukaryota > Metazoa > Mollusca > Gastropoda > Lymnaeidae > Lymnaea > Lymnaea stagnalis. The sequence goes on from CAXITT010000990.1 coordinate 169,564, forward strand.
GACTAGATGCACAGGGTCATATGGCTATTCTACTCACACAACTTCTAGACTAGATGCACAGGGTCATATGGCTATTCTACTCACACAACTTCTAGACTAGATGCACAGGGTCATATGGCTATTCTACTCATACAACTTCTAGACTAGATGCACAAGATCACATGGCTATTCTACTTAAACAACTTCTAGACCAGATGCACAGGATCATATGGCAATTCTATTCAAACAACTTCTAGACTAGATGCACAGGGTAACATTGCTATTCTACTCACACAACTTCTAGACTAGATGCACAAGATCACATGGCTATTCTACTCAAACTGCTCTTAGAATAGATGCACAAGATCACATGGCTATTCTACTCACACAACTTCTAGACTAGATGCACAAGATCACATGACTATTCTACTCAAACTGCTCTTAGAATAGATGCACAAGATCACATGGCTATTCTACTCACACAACTTCTAGACTAGATGCACAAGATCACATGGCTATTCTATTCAAACACCCTCTATGGCAACTGCTCTACTTTCTAACAGATCATCAGAAAAGACAAAATTACCTTTCTGCACTTTCATCATCTGAAGAGTTCTCCCCATTATCGTTGACCAGCTGTGGTGCCTTGCCTGAGCTGTTCCTGGTCTTTTCAGTCTCTGGTTCTTTGGGTGCTTTTGTTCCAGTCTTGGGTTGGACCACTGGGACATCCAACACATGAATTTCTTCAGGTGTCCTAAAACATGAGAAGAAAAGAGAAGGTGGTGTTATATCATGGCCATTTACTTTAATACTTACAGTATTCAGTATGTATTTTAATTTAATCGCTCAGGGCAAGCAGCCATGACATACCGGTAGGCCAATTGAGTACATATATAGGCCAGTTGAGTACATATATAGGCCAGTTGAATTCATACATGGCCAGTTGAGTTCATATATAGGTCAGTTGAGTTCATATACAAGTTTTTTTTCCAAACCTTTACACAACCTGAGCATCTAAAAAAGGTTTATTATCTCCCACCAACCCTTCTGGAAGAACTTTCAAAAAATAGGTCTACATGCTGTGGTCAGTAATAACATATTGGAAATGGATCTATTTGACTGCCTGTTCAGACCCAGAGCTTTATAAAATAGGTCTCCATGCAATGGTTCAGTGATATTGGATATCTATTTGGCTGCCTGTTCAGACCCAGAGCTTTATAAAATTGGTCTCCATGCAATGGTTCAGTGATATTGGATATCTATTTGACTGCCTGCTCAGACCCAGAGCTTTATAAAATAGGTCTCCGTGCAATGGTTCAGTGATATTGGATATCTATTTGACTGCCTGTTCAGACCCAGAGCTTTATAAAATAGGTCTCCGTGCAATGGTTCAGTGATATTGGATATCTATTTGGCTGCGTGTTCAGACCCAGAGCTTTATAAAATAGGTCTCCGTGCAATGGTTCAGTGATATTGGATATCTATTTGGCTGCCTGTTCAGACCCAGAGCTTTATAAAATTGGTCTCCGTGCAATGGTTCAGTGATATTGGATATCTATTTGGCTGCCTGTTCAGACCCAGAGCTTTATAAAATAGGTCTCCGTGCAATGGTTCAGTGATATTGGATATCTATTTGGCTGCCTGTTCAGACCCAGAGCTTTATAAAATTGGTCTCCATGCAATGGTTCAGTGATATTGGATATCTATTTGGCTGCCTGTTCAGACCCAGAGCTTTATAAAATAGGTCTCCGTGCAATGGTTCAGTGATATTGGATATCTATTTGGCTGCCTGTTCAGACCCAGAGCTTTATAAAATAGGTCTCCGTGCAATGGTTCAGTGATATTGGATATCTATTTGGCTGCCTATTTAGGACCAGAGCTTTAAGCAAACTAGCATAAAACTTACAAAAGGTGATATTCAGATATTCATTTGAAAGCCCAAAGATTACATAAGATTACAGAGGGCTACAGAGATTTAGACAAAATTGATGATACATTTGTAGAGCTTTTATGCTACACTGTAATGGAAACAAAAACAACAAAAAAAAAAAAAAAGTTTTAAATAATTTTCGAAAAGCCATAGTGCAGGGCTGTGGTGGTACATTTTAGTTTAGGGGGCGGGCAATCCATCAAGTCACCACAAGGTGATGCAACACTAACATTTTTAAAGCTAAATAAAAAATGGAACATTGAGTATCTGTACCAATGTAAGATTCAATTCCTTAAGGAGTGCTTGGTCAAATTTTCTGAAAAGGCTCATTTCCAGAACCATTTGTTGTTTGTAAGTAACCAGTGGGTGCAATTCTTGTCATTCAAGAAAATTTCAATCTTAACTACCGGTATCAATAAAATAATTGATCACCAAACCTTTCATCAACTGACCCACCTGACAGACATGTGCTAGGATAAGTTGGGATAGTCTGCTCTTTTATTTAAAAAATTTAATTCGCATAACTGGCAATGATATAAATAAAAAAGTTTACGGTTAAAGCCACAGGTTCCATGACACTGGATATTTCCAGTTATTTTCCGCAGTTTGGCTATTGATGAATTAAACAATGAAGAACCCTTAGAGTTGAAATAGCCCAAACTTTAAATAGCCTTGTCAGTTTCAACAAGTTAACCTCTTCCTTTGTGGTAAATGTTCTTACTACCTTCAATTGTGAAGTACGGTACTTCAAGTTAGTCGAATCCATATTGTACTGATCTAATGGCTTTATCTACCTCATTGAAAATATCTATTCTGTTGTTGGATGCATACTATTCATACTCAAAATCTTTGGAGATTTAAAATGACTCCGCTGGCTGGATAAACCAAGCACGCTGGCTGGTTCTGGCCCACAGGCCGTAGTTTGCAGACACTTGATCTAGATTTTATTTTAACAAACCCACCATGGGAAATGTTGTGAGTCTCTCCTGACATGATAACTCCATCACCTCCCTTCTCTATTCTCTAGATTCTTTAGTATGAACCCACCACAGCCCACCAGCCTACTGTCTGCATTTCTTTTCAGTATTGTTACTTGATAGGCCCCAGACCCACCAGGACCATGATGCTAAAGACAAAATAGTTGTTTGCATTTCACTCTTGCCTCAAAGAAATGTAATATTCGTTAAAACAAAGCCCCATAATTTTTTCCCCTGCTTGGCATCAGCTTCATTTCTAATAGGGTGTTGTTGCAGAGTATTGCTCATTGATCTATTGATCACATCATTAAGGGACCCAAATCGATTCACAAAGTATTGATTTTCATGCAGGAATAATTATGATTTACGAGGAGGCAATTTCTTTTCCCTTTTTGTTAAAGTTTATTTGCATTTCTTTTCTTCCTCTTTTTTTTTTTGACAGTCGTGTGTGACTCTGAGGACACAGCATGCAGACGCAGGACCAGGGTAGAACTACCATGGAGATGTCAAACAAAGGGACATGGGAGCCCAGGTAAATGATACAGCATTTTCTCTTATTTGCCTTACTTACAAAAATATTTGCTTCATCTGTTTTAGGTTCAGTTTTAAATGTATTGAATTTGTCCAATGTTTGTTGTTACAGTACCAGGTTTTGACATCAATGGTTGGCTGCCATGAGACCAAGAGGAATATATATATATTTTTTTTGCAATGGAAATGATTATTGGTAGTCTATCAGCTTTTTGTGTGTGTATGTGTGTTTCATGTTGTTTTTGAAAGTGAATTTAAGTTACCTAACTTTGGTTTTTAAAGAAATCTTGTCAAGTGAAAATAATTGTAAAAATAGGTCCCAGAGATGATCATTGTTTGAGATTAAATCTGTGTGGTGGTTGGGATCAACTAACTGTTCATGTATTCAAAAATTATTCAAATGTTATTTTAAATTAAATTGAAGTCCAATATTTACACATTTTAAAGGTTTAAGAAATGTTTTACTTTTAGGCCAATCTTCTTCTCGTTTACCACTTGAACATTTAATATTTTTACATAGGAAACTGCTAAGCTATCGAACACACCCTTAGCTGAAGAAATACCAAATGTTCATTTTAGGTAACTCTTTGATAATATACATCAGCTCATCCCTATAAATAATGTAGCCTTGCCAAGTTCCATTTCGGCCAGCAGTTGACTTACATCAGGGCCTCATAATCTCAAACTCCTGGGTACATCAAGTCAATGTTTGTGTTTGTGGCAGGGACTAGGGAAAAGTTTGAGGTGAATGCTGAATGGGGTGGGAGGGAATATGGGGATTGGGTGAGGTACAGGGGGGGGGGTGGGGGGGAGAGAGATCAATTCCTCATGGAAAGTTTGATCAGTGATGAGCTCTCAGAGTACAAGTGTCTTTTATTGGTTTCATCTTCATGTATTTATTTGATTGTTCACCTCCCAGGGGGCTTCAGGCAGTCAAATACTTCATCTTCAAAGTAAACATCTTAGAGCCTGGAAAGGGTGGGGTGTCATATGAAATTAAGCTCTTACATTTCTAAGTACGTACAGCTCAATACAAGAGATTATGAAATGTTTTTGAGCTCTGTGTGTATCAGTTACATGGCAATTTCCAAATATTTATAAATAGGGTGTTTACGAATTTAATTTTAAACATAAAAAATATATAAGGCTCATCCCTTCAGCCCCCCTCCAAACTTTGTACAAACTTGGGGAAACCATTGTAGTCATAACAATAACATACATATAATTTGTGAATATTAGCTTTAATGTTATGAAACAGCCATAAATTCCAAATGTATATTGTTTCAGAGTTCAGCTATGCACTTAAAGAATATGCTTAATATTACTATTATGCTTAATTATGTTAATAACTGAAAAAAATATTTATAACTTCACAGACTCCACCCAGAATTTAGTTTTACATTTGTTTTTCAGGATTTAAGAATACAAAACATGAAAATTTAAAAATTGTTTAATGAAAGAAGTAAAAATTTGAGCTGATTCTTTTTATATACGGTACGGTAATCACTCTTGAGCATCAAATAAATGAGATTCATTTCTAACATTTCTAAATGATCTATAAAGACAAGTCTTGGGGGGGGGGGGTCCACATTTTTGTGATGATGTGTGACGGGGGAGGGGCGGAGGGGGTTAAGCAATGGATCAAGTTACAAGCCCCCATGGAGGAGGAGAATTGGGGTGTAGTGAAAGTGGTGAGAATGTATGTCAAAATGTGGCGACAGGAGTCATAGAATGTATGTCGAAATGTGGCGACAGGAGTCATAGAATGTATGTCAAAATGTGGCGACAGGAGTCATAAAATGTATGTCAAAATGTGGAGACAGGAGTCATAGAATGTATGTCGAAATGTGGAGACAGGAGTCATAGAATGTATGTCGAAATGTTGAGACAGGAGTCATAGAGTGTATGTCGAAATGTGGAGACAGGAGTCATAGAATGTATGTCGAAATGTTGAGACAAAAGTCATAGAGTGTATGTCGAAATGTGGAGACAGGAGTCATAGAATGTATGTCGAAATGTTGAGACAAAAGTCATAGAATGTATGTCGAAATGTGGAGACAGGAGTCATAGAATGTATGTCGAAATGTGGAGACAGGAGTCATAGAATGTATGTCGAAATGTGGAGACAGGAGTCGTAGAATGTATGTCGAAATGTGGAGACAGGAGTCATAGAATGTATGTCAAAATGTGGAGACAGGAGTCATAGAATGTATGTCGAAATGTGGAGACATGAGTCATAGAATGTATGTCGAAATGTGGAGACAGGAGTCGTAGAATGTATGTCGAAATGTGGAGACAGGCAATGTTCCCTTCAAGCTGCGCGGCTATCTCACAGACGCCGCGCAGCAGTTTTGAGTATCCGCACAGCAAATTTCCATGTAAGTGTGTGTTTGTAGGCTGTAAAATTTTACACACAAAAAATTGATCCTGTAAAACTTTGCACACAACTGTATGATTTTGCACACGAACCAGCAAACCTTAGAGGGAACATTGGAGACAGGAGTCATAGAATAAGAACTATCAGGTGAAGTGGGATGGAAAAACAATTTTGCAGTAATTTGATATCCATGGGAGGTGAATTTTTAACGGTTTGCAAAGGACAGTAGTGGACAGAGGATTTTTTTAGGGGGGGGGGGGGGGTTTGTTTGCAGAGGTTTGTGATATATGACTTTTTGTGACAATTTTTGACAATGGTGAAGGATAAATTTTTGGCAAAATTTTGAATGATATCATTTATGGGCGGCCCTTTTTCGGATAGTTCAATGGATGGGGTTGGAATCTTACTAATGCACGGAGCTTTAATTCGATGTTTGATGCAGCTCAGATGAAAAAGACTGTTGCATAAAATCAAAATATGGCTTTTGCTTTGGCCCAGGCTATACACCTGGTCTACTAATATGCTGCTGTTGAATTTAGATACCGGTACCCGTAAAGTCAAGTTTGATTTTATCAAAACTTTGGGTAAACAAAGTTCGACCTACACATGAGTATGTGCAGTTATTCAGTAATTAAAAACAATGTTTTTACAACCTTTTTTGAAGTTTGCATCCCCCACACATTTTTACTAGTCAGATTCTCCTTGCAAAATGTTTTAAAAAGTCTTGCACCCCCCCCCCCCCAAAAAAATAAAAAAAATATGTGAAGATTTATATCATAACCTAAGAAGAGTTGATTTCTCCGCTGTTTAAATCCCTTTTTTGGCACCCCCTGAAATGCCACCTCCTAAAGGATCATTTATTTTAAATAAATATTACATAATCAGCCCATTTAGTAACATTATTCATTACTGATTAACAAAATAGTATTTGATAATGTGCATTCATTTGACTCTTTTGAAAATTGTAACAACCTTAACAATAACAAAGGAAAGTAGGATTTTTTTTAATTTACTGCCAAACAATGTTTCCTACAATCTACAATGGCAATCAGTGAACACTCAAAAAAAAAAAAGCTTATTTGATAGCTGAGAGCAAAATAATGCTCACTGCAATAGTGCGTAACTTTTTAAATTAATAATTTTTGTGTCAATACTTAATAGACACAAATAAAACATTAGATTTTGATGAATAACTTAAATGAATCATAACGGACACTTGGATTATTTACATGTAAATGAAATTATAGAATTACGCTTTTATGTTATTGCTTAAAACAAAAAAAAAGCATTAAGTCAATAAGATACACTTTATAGGTCTTTTTTTATCTAAATTCAATATAGTTTGCATAATTTATCTTTAACAAAAATATCTCCTAATTCACACCCTATGATTATAGTCCCATATAAAATTTCACAAAAATAGTTCTATTATAATATCCAGCAGAAATACTTTAATAAAAGCAATCAACAATTTTCTAGAGTGAAATTGAATCCCGATACCTGGTACTTATACTTTGTCTGCAATCAGTGTTTGAAGTTTGAATTTATCAAAGATCTAATTTAAACGTTGTATTACTGCTAGGTAATAGCACCAGGATGGCTTTAGAAAGTTTAGCACTACTAATGTTGTTACACAATAGGCAATTCGATGAAAGAATGTATATTCAGGATTGCTGTGAAAATAGACTGCTGCACCCTTACTTACCCTCGTTCACATATATACCCCTAGATTAAAGACTACTTTATGGGGGAAAAAGTGCAACTTATCCTTGAAATAGTAAAGTACCCAGAGTATAATAGTGCACCACTAAGACATCCATGGCAGTTATTACAATACACTGTAAGCAACACTTACTACCATAACATACTTAACACATCCATGAAATTAAAGCTGTGAAAGCTGCATGTGTGAAATAAGCGTAGTTTTGAGATAGCAGGCTGCAGCTAATTTAATATATTATCTTAGTGAGTACCGGTATTTATTTGATTATAGATTGTCCAAGTTTGAAAGTGTTATAACTTTTTTCTCCAGAAGTCATTCTAAATAATGGTTATATTGAAAAAAGGTATATAACAGAAACGTTATCAAACTTAGGCTATTATTTATACTATACTTAACATTTATTCTTTACGTTACAGAACCACTTAATTTTGTGATAAGTAGTCAGTATAGTACTTGAAGACATGAATTAGAAATGGTTTAAATACCCAGTCCATGCCACCTTTGAATTATTATAATTCGGTATAATCAATATGTTTCACATCTATTAAATTATTTTTTTTTTAAATTTTTAACTTGGTAAATTGGTCAGAAAAGCCTTTAAAACTAGATCTAATATTTTTAGTAAAAATTAAATGGTGGTTACTGTTACAGATGTTGTAAACATAGATTTTAGTTTGTTAATTTACTACAGCATGTTAACTGAACTGCAGCACTTAACGTAGTTTGCAGTGTGTTAGTTATTTATTTGGTATAAATATAATGTTGGCTTTTATACAAAAGTGAATGTCTTCACAATTCATTTTACTTTAAATTTTCAGGAAACAGTGTAAAAAATGAAAACATTAATATTGATAAAAATATTATCTGAATTAAATTTAGCTTGATTTAGGCCTAATGACTGTAATATGTCTAGGCATAGGCTTAGTTCAATTATGTTGAAACTAAGAATTGATATAAAAATTCTGAAAATGTGTACACTTGTAGTGATGTAGTTGTAGCTGAAATTAAAAGTTACAGATTTTTATACTAATTTTACATTATTAGTCATTACTAACAAAGCCTGTTAGAAGATATTTATGTATGGTAGTCAGTTTAATGATCTAATTTAATGATTTATTTTATTTTAAAAAATTCCACAAGAAAGAGAAAGGGTAAGCACTTGACTGATTGAATGTAAGTTAGTGTAAGCCTCCTTACTCCTTTTCAAAACTCATCGCTTGGCCTAATTTAAATTTACTTGGAATTCTAGACTAGATGAGAGAGCTGAATAGACACTGTGACCATAACCTGATTACTTTGGAGCTGACTGATGAAGGTCAACGGCTAAGAAGAGTCTGAGCTGTTAACTAAGAGTAGCAACTAAGTCAAACTAAGTGTTAAGAGAACACAGCAGGCTTAAGTTAAGACTAACTAACCTTTTGTCATGGAAGTACAAAGTTTGTTCAGAAACAAGCGTTTAAAGTTTTTCACTACCCATATTTCATGAGTTACAATCCCTAACTATGACTATAGATAGATACCGGGTACTTTATTGAAATTTTCCTCCACATTTTGTCACCCATTTTTCAGCTCATCACTTTCACCCATATTTCTTGCATATTTCTCACTATAAAAATATCATATCTACAGGAATAGTTGATATTATATGCTAATAAATGAAGGTATAAAATATGCTTTAAAGTAGTATTTAGTTATCTAAATAATTATTTCAATGTATGATACTATTTTTTCCTATATAAATATATACATTTAATATTCTGTGCATTTTTAGAGTAAAAAAGAGTCATAACTTATTAAATATTAAAGATACAAAGCTTAAATTTGGTGTGGTGTTGCAACTTATTAATTTAAAAAAGGCAAGCAATTATATGCATTTATAAAAGAAAACAAAAAACAATGACACTATCAGCGATTCTCACACTGATAAAATCAAGGAGTAAGCCCTACTCACAAAATTTTAAAGCTGTATAATTTATCCTTATTTTTGGTTTATTGAGTCCAAGTAAGAGTTTGATATTGTTTGCAGTCATATAAGCCATTAACATGACTTAAATGGAATAAGTAGGCTATGGTGACAGGATCTAGTTCACCTGTGGAACATATTGAAGTATGTTGTGGAATTCTTTGGATTAATGATTTAATGACATGTGTTAGTATTAGTAATTTTCTTTGAGGACATCTTTTGAAATGAATGTTTTAGATTTATTAGTAATGAGAAGCAGAAATCTAATTGCTTAATATTTTGTGAAATATTTAATTGTGGTAACTTTGATTTTATATCTACTTTATTAATTCATTATCAAAGGTAATTTTGCTGTTAACCTAATATTATTATATAGGTCGCTTACACTACTATTTTATTATAGTGTTAAAATACTTTAATAGGCCTATCTAAGTTAGCAAGTCAGAGACAAGTGGACCACTTAGTGATTATCAATGCCACATCCATAGCAACCAACCTCAATATAAAACCACTGATATTTGATAAACCAATAATAATTATTTGTGCAATAAAAAATTAATTTATTTAAAAGAATTTATTTTTTAGTTATATTCTGGATAAAGATTTAATGAATTATCAACTGCCATTTATCAATAATAGGTAATATTTCAAGCAGGGTGACTATGATGACAAATTACATGACATAGCCGGCCTACACTGGTGACTTTTTTATTTTTGTTTTGTACCCCTGCCAACGGTCTGCACTCATGAATTTTGGATATGTTATGAATGACGAAGTAACATTAAGAACATTATTTTTTAAGTGAAACATCTTTTTTTTTTTTTTAAAGTTATTGATCAGGACAGTTTACCTATTTTTTAACTTCAATTTTCAAAGATTAAACATAAAAAATAATTCAAATAAATTCTCAATTGAACTAGCAAGATTTTGGTTCCAGTTGTAATATTTATTATTATGCCAATCATCAACTATAAAAGGCAAAACAATGATACGCTCAGAAAATTAAAAAGTAGGGTTTCCAAGAAATTTCTATACCCGATTTTCTGAAGTTCCTGGCAATAACAAAGTCCTTATTATTATTATTATTGACATTAGTAGCAATGGCAATAGAATAGGGCATACTAAGGCATTGGGCTATTCCCTAAGCCTAAAATAAGTTTAAATAGGTATTGACAGGTTTTATAATAAAGTAATGATGACACAGTAGAGTCTGAAGACTTTAAATTTTACGGAGGACTTTAAATTTTACGTTTTAGTAGGTTTACCCTAGTTTTTAATTTTAATATATTTAAATCTTTAGACTAAGATTACTACTACTAACTACTATTCTACTGTCTACTGAAGTTGCAAGTTACTTTAGTAATCTACCACTTGAGCGTCGGCCAAGAAAAAAATCCAGCTGTTCCTGTTTGAAGGGCTATTTAAACAACTATTCTTATATTATTTTTAATGACATTGGTTGTACGTATTCATTCCCATAATAATAGACAATTTTTTTAAATTAGAAAAACTATAACAATTTTTTTGAAATAGAAGATAATGTGTGAACATGGAATTATGCATAGTTCTCCCCCAAGTTGACAATGAAGTAAAAAAAATATAATTTCCACGAAAACGGTTGTGGTACATGAATCCACGTAAATATGAAGGGGAAAGATCACCGGCGCATCTTGTGCCAAACTGTCTTTTCAGTTTACGCTTTCTGAGCATTCACGTTTTCCACATTCTGTGTGTGGACATCCGCGTTATCTGGGTTTAAAAAAAAAAATAATTGTAGTCTCTTTTTCTTCCTGGCATATCGGTAGCTTGGCAGTCTAATTATTTAAATGTATTAGCATTGTGCAATATAACTTTATAGCCTCTATACAGAAGAAAAAATATTAACAGATTCAAAAGTAAGAATAGTTGTTTAAATAGCTCTTCCAAACGGAACAACTGGATTTTTTTCTTGGCCGACGCTGAAGTGGTAGATTACCGTTACTTTTACTGTACTGAAATCACTTTCTTACACCGACGACGGGCGACCCTTTCGAAGTGGTTTTAAGTCTTTAATCAATGGAAATATAATAAAATAATAAGCCTTTGACATATGTAAATTACATTATACTCTTTAAACGATGTTTACCTAAATTGCACGACTGCAACATGTTTCCCATTTGACGTTAGGACAAACTCATCGCAACTACAGAGCGCAGCCATGTTTGAAGGAAGTGGGTAACCACTTACAGCCTTTACAACATAAACAATGTAATTTATTTTCTATATTCACATTTTAAATAGTTTAAAAAAGAAATGTAGGTAAGAAAATCATTTACTTAAAATTTTATTATTTAGTGTATCTTCCTAAGAGTTCAATATTAATTAATTTGTTTATTATTATTATTAGTTATATGCTAAACGGCAGTATGTTAAATTTGTCAACAAAGAGGATTTTGAAAATTAAAAAGTAAACTTTGGTAATTATTGTGAAGAAACAGAACAAATTTTAAAGAACACAGCAAAGACATGATTTCGTGAGTCTAAATCATTGATATTTTCTAGCCCTTACTAATTGTTTTACTTGGATAATACAAAATTCGGTTTCATTAATATAAATTCTATTTTGTGACTTCCAAATAAGGTAGCAAATATAAATGTTGTGTTTTGTAAATTTCATATTGTACTGGATAGTTGAAAATTGTAAATTTTGAACGGCACAGTTGTCCTCAGTTTCGGTTTTTTATTTACTGATTTTGAAAAAACAATATTTATCAAAGTTTAACATTTATTTAATAGCAACTTGATGTTTATTTTTTTTTAGTAAAATCGGTATCTTGTCTGAAGTATTAAATTATATGGTATCAACTTTTAAAAGTTTAAGCAAGTATCCTAGGGTAAACTGGATTTTAGTAATTAGTTATTAATAATTTTTAAAAAACACACCATCTTTTCCACTATTTTGAATTGCAGAAAAACAATGCTTATTTCACATATTATATGCTATTTTTAGTTTCATCTTAGCAGAAAGGTGACAGAATTCATATTTTAAATTTGACTGAAGTAAGTAAAGCATGCATTCTTTACCTTTCTTTGAGACAGATGAAAGTCACTTGATTCTTTAAAGTAATCACAACCCGGTAAACCTACTCCTAGAATAATGACCCTAACAGGGGCTCAACATTTTCACAAAATATAGCATCCTGCGTGGAAAATAAAGTACGAAAACGCGAAGAGGAATGAAGAAAATGCGAATTTAATCCTTATGCTCTATTAATGGGTTCCTTTCTCGCGACTACGGCTCTGTCCTGTGGGGGAACCCTGGGCCACGCTATCTGTTTTAACTGGTCTGAATATTGAACAATTTCTCTGATGAAATCGAAAATCATTGGGGCTGTTTTGCCACCTGTTAAACTTGTCAAATTCGCCAGAAAAGTTCGATCATAACATTGATTGTGGGCAGTCGTTTGTTCCATTGAGTTTTGGGGGCTGATGAGAGAGGGTTAACGGATTTAATTAAGGGTAAAAAGTGAATTGTAAGTTTGCTTGGGGTTGGGATTTAATTTAGGGAGACACCATGGGACTTTACCAATACAATAAACGTGGGTCTTACAAGTGCGTTCTACGATCGTTTCGAGGAACTAAAACTCGAAACGTTAAGTAGATGCAGACCCCCAACAACATTGCTAACTCGTAGCTTCGCGGAAAAATTATTCACGCATGCGCACTACCATACTTGGTATGCGCAGTCCGTCGTGCGCAGGTCGTTTGGTGACAGCTGTCCAAACATGGAGGCTTGCCGAGGGTATAGACTGCCTGTTCCCAAGCGTACGTAATAGCCTTCTAAGCCGAACGAACCAACCAGCAAAGCTGTACCAAAGGTTACACGAATTGACAGTTTATCATTCTTTATTGTTCGATCGTTTTTTGATTGTAGGAATGACGATGGAAAACATGGGCGAGCTCCCGGCTGATCAACAAATCAACGGCGATTCGTCTAACGGAACGGCCACTCAGAGCCAACCCTCACCCCAAGAACCGGATTACGTGAACCCCCAAGACGAACTCGAAACGAGCATCACTCGCTCTGAGGCCATTCCGGTCAGTGTGAGCAGCATGATCGACTCGAGCGAGTTCCGTTCCCAGATGGGAGATGTGACTTATCATACACTGAACGGCAGGATGAGCCCTAGTTACAGCCCAAACAACTACGCCACTCTGACTCCGTTACAACCACTTCCTCCGATCTCCACTGTTTCGGATAAATTCAGTCATGTCAACGTATCCGGCCCTAACGTCAGCGGCAGCTTCACGCTTATGTCACAAAACAATGGACTTGGGCCAGGCATCATGGACATGTCAGCCTACGGACACAGGTACCACGAGAAGCTGGGGATGGGGGTGAGTATGAATATGGGCCCGACCTTAGGGGCCACAGCAATGACCATGATGTCAGGTAACAACTTAAGCTACCAACAGAGTCTTGGCTCTTACGGGTATGCCCAGAATGGACTGGCATCACCCAAATCAGAGCCCAAGATGGCATCCCCTAACAGCTATGTTGACTCTTACGCCGCATCTCCGATGCGAATAGACCACAACGCAGTGAGATTACACTCTCCGAGTTCTATGATGGTATCCATGAATGGAATTCACAGTGCCCCTACTCCATCACCTCACAGCGAAAGTCCACAGCGTGAACGTCCTGGAACATCACTGGACCTTCAGAAACCCCAGCAGCAAGAGATAGAGGAGATAAACACAAAAGAACTTGCCCAGAGAATCAGCAGTGAACTCAAACGCTACAGTATCCCACAGGCAGTTTTCGCACAGAGGGTTTTGTGTCGGAGCCAAGGTACACTTAGTGACCTTTTACGAAACCCGAAACCGTGGAGCAAACTTAAATCAGGAAGGGAAACGTTTCGTCGAATGTGGAAGTGGTTGCAAGAGCCAGAGTTTCAAAGGATGTCGGCGCTTCGCCTAGCAGGTAAAAACATGATAACTTCACATATGTGGTTTAAGACTCTGCGACTATTGTATCACTTGTCTTTTTACTTAATTCGTCCATGATTCTATAAATTACTTGGAAATTCCTCTTTTTTTTGTAGAAGTAAATGTGTTACTTTTTGTGTAACAGTCTAGTGTTAAAGATGTATTCATAAATTTCGACAAAATGTGCTTTTTATTTTTTTTGCTAACAATTTGCTTTTGTTTCAATGTCTTTACTGTTGCTTCACAATGATAGAGCGATTAATTTCATTATATAATTTGTTCACAAAAGTTCACTTAAATTCAAATCTCAATTTTAATGGATAAGCTAGAAAAATTTTTAGGGAGGGACACATTTAAATTTGACATTGGTGTAATAATTCTTCCCAAAAAATGTTGTCATATTGTCCATAAAATCCACTACCTTTCAATTTAAACTTAGTTTGATTTTTATTTTGTCTGTCTGTTACAAGACTATTTATTTTGTTGTGTGATTGGTGTTTCTTTGTGTCCCTTTTATTCCATATTTATTTTCAAAGAGGGTTATAAAAACTTACTTAAGACCTACCTCTGCATTGTAAAGAAAAAATTAAAAAATTACATTTCTTTTTTATCGAAGAAATAATAATTATTACTCTAAAAATAATTATTTATTTTTTAAAAATTAAGTCTGTATCTTCTCCATGTTTGATTTACACACCTAGATAAAAAATGTAATGGTTTTAGAGCAGTTTACCTGTTCAAAACAATGAGTGTAACTCTTGATTTGTTTGTGTATTGGACATAGTATTGGACATTGATTTGTCACACCCTGACAAGATAAGACCATTGATCATTCCCTTTCATTGATTCAGGATGAAAACATTTACACTCCTCATTCAATGTTGGAATTTTCTTATTGATTGCTTTTGTTTGGCTTAGCTGTTTGGCTGTTGGGGAAGTCTCTCAGTGGGTAATTTGGCAATGGCCCTTTTCTGATCTGGGAATCTGTGTCCAGAGACAAAGTTAATTCATTTATTGGGGGAGTAAACAAAAAATAAAATTATCAAGTTGTTGTTACACATGTTGGCATAGTAAGTTCTATTTATTGAGTTATTGTATGTGTTAATTGATATTATTATGTTTTTAATTGGATTGACCTCTAAGACATAGTTAATATAAGCTTATTCATATGCATAACATTTCTGCTGGCATCTCATCTCCATAAACTTAAATATATATATAAAAAAAAAACAAGCTAAAAATATATATATTACAAAATGGCCCATCTTTATTATATAAATTAATTATATGAACAAGGAAGGTAGCAAATTGAGGACAATAATATATATATATATATATATATACATATATATATAAATTTCACATACTTAACAAATGTCCAAATGTAAATTTTAAGAATTTTTCAACCTTAGTAACTTGCAAGCTGTTGTAGCAGGTCCATTATATCCTCTGTTAGCATTATTATTAGCTCTTTGGCAACAATTTATTTAATATTGTATCATATAAAAAGTTGGTGACAATTTAAAAAAAAAAGATTAAATTAATATTAATATATATACTAAAATTATTCTTTTGAAAAAGTTTACTTGCAAAGCTTTCATAATGTACCTGGAAGGATTTTATTTCTATCTAGACATAAACTATAAAAGTTAATGTGCATTTTCATAGCCAGTCAAAGTTCTTTGTTTAGTCTCCTCATTCTTGCCTCACCCTTTGTCCTATCAACCTCCATCTCTGTCAAACTCTCCCTGGCCCTTCTTGCCTTCCTCTTTTTCAATCTAGCACACCGACTTCCTTCCCCTTAAATAAGTAATGAGAAATGGTGGTCGGTTTTAAGGTCCTCGGGAGTATTTCAAATAGCGGATGTTAAGGATATTTTATTTTTTCATCTAAGTCCAAACCTGAAACCTACTCAAAAGTCTTTGTAGTAACGGCTTTAATTATTAAAACAGCTCCGCATGATTTTTTTCCCCTTACCCTTTGTGTATTTCCTCTTTCTGATTTCGAGATACCAGACAACTATGGGGTGTGGTGGAGTGCTTGATGTTTGATTAATTATATCTGGACCAGTTTTCATGTGGGATTTCATACCCCTTTGGTCGGTGAGCCGTTTTTTTTTTTTTTTAAAGGTGAGCTGGTGTATGCTGCGTTCACGTGTTCGTGTTACCAGCCCCCCAGCCCTCGCCATACAGTTCGGTTAATGGCGTCATAGAGTATTGTCTTGGGTGTTTTTGCCCGTATCCACAAGAGGAAAGTATGGCAAGGTCATTAAGTGGTGACTTGGATGGAAGGAAAAAAACGGAACTACCCGGCGCAGCAGAAAGGGAGAAACTACAAATAAGAACATTCAAATAGTACGTCACGATAGTAAACAAAGACATAGCGTACTTTAAAATTTTGATTTTCTCAATAGAAGGGGTCGCCTATCCTTTTTGTATTTGCGTGCCAAAGTAAGGCTTCTAATTGGTTAAGCTTGCCAATAACTCATAAGATACGTGCACTATTTAAGAGGAATTTTTGGTCCTTTGTAATTTTTTGTTTGGTCTTACGCATGTCAATGAAAATCGCTATGTATGCCAAGTTGGTTGCCGATCCATCCACCTGATCTAGGGTATACTTTTATGTTATAAAAATACACTTTTTTTTTCGTTGTTGCAAACGGGGTTGTTTTTTAACGAATAAATAGCTAAATATGGATATAAAAATTTCTTGTTATATCTCATCTCACCGTTTTCACCTGCGTAATGACATTGATCACCCTAAGGCGCCGTAGATAAAACAGTGTTATTAGGACAGGATTCATTAAAGGCACGCAAAGGAACATTAAGGCTAACGTCCTCAATTATCATGCGCCGTTCAGATGTAACTGTGTTGGTGGAATATTCATCACCCTGCAGTGAAATATCGACAAGACTAATGGGCCGACTCGTTGTATGTTTTTTACGTATCCAGTGGGTCGGTCGCACCGTGCAGTCAACTGTGCCGCCCTCTGCAGTTATCTGCGGTATCAAACGGGCGTCCTTAACACCTGATCTTATGTAATTATAGAGATGAAAAGATTGAGGGGGCCCCCCAAAGGCGTGTCTGAAATTTTTCTTTTACATTAAATAATGTCGAATGTCAAAACGCAGTGGGCCCTAAAGAGGCTCAGCCCCCCCCCGGGCCCCCAAATTCCTAGCTACGCCACTGGGTTGGGGTTTTCATTTTTAAAGTAAGTGCAGTGAAGCGGTCCACCCAAACCAAAACAAGGTAGTCAGTGAGTAGTTACTGTGGATTAACAAAAAAAAAATAATACATTCAACATAAGTAAACCTATAAATTATTATAAATATTTGAATATTTCATACATCTTACATAAAAAGTTCTTAACCGTGTCTCTTTTATTTAATAAAAAAAAAAAAGCTGTTAAAAAAGCAACAGCTCAAAGCAAAAAAAAAGAAAAAACATTTTTTTTACTAATCGAACGCCATTGAACTGACAAGCGTTTTTTATAAACGAACTCGTGTTCCGTTCGTTGGGGATGGGAAATACTTATTTCAGAAATCTTATCGTCCTCGTCCATTTTTATTTTAGAAGTCCAGAACGAGTGATTGCTATATTAATATTAGAGATACGGCGAGTTGCTATATTAATATTAGAGATACGGCGAGTGCCCTAATTTGAAGCAGCACACCAGACAACGGGCATTTTCTACCACATTTATGTTATCAGTAATTAACGAAGCCTTGGCTTGTCATGTGTCTCCGGGAGCAGGGAGGGGTGGGCAAGGTATTGCACGGCAAGGCTCACGAAAGCTCCAACGCGGTTTGTCCCCCACCTCCCTCCCACAACCCTCGTTCCCTCCCTGCGTTTCCCCCCTCCCTCCTTTCTGGCGAGCTTAAGAAAAAAGTCTGGCTTGTGACAGGCGCGTGCCCCTGGCTGTTGTGAGCATTATCTCGTGAATGCATGAGTGGATGCGCGCCCCAGGTCTGAGGCCGGGTGTGCTGGGAGGGGGAAGGGGGTTTGGGAGGATAGGGCCCTTTTGTACACGCGACGGTCTGCCAAGTGGAAAATGTAAGGGACCCTTACAAAGACCAAGTCATTTACGCCAGGAACTTCATTCTTTTAGGCATATTTTCATACCTCGCCAAAAAACACGGGGTGGTGGTTTCTGTCGGCCGGGGGGGGGGGTCAGTGGACGTTTTTCTCCCGCCAATTTAGCAATTCTTTTAGGCATTTTTTCCTCCCTCGCCAAAAAACCGGGGGTGGTGGTTTCTGTCGGCCGGGGGGGGGGGGGTCAGTGGACGTTTTTCTCCCGCCAATTTAGCAGCAGTAGATTTTATTGGCCCCAGCAAAATTTAAATTAAATGAATACAGGCTCCATGTTTACGTTGGTTAATACACAATTCTGTTTTGTACATGTGATAGCTAAACTAAGGTGTTGTTCTGGTGTTTTAAATCAAGTTCCTTTTATTTTCGAATTTACCGCAGTTTTCTCTCCCTCTCTCTGCCTCTTTCACTCGAGGGTATCCCCCTTAGCCGCGTTTCTCATTTACTTTAAATCTAAGCTTGGTATCATCACTTGCATAAAGGCGACGGGTTGTCTTGTACAGTTGAATGTCACCATGAATCGTCCTTACTTGCATTATGTGTGTGTGTTGGGCTGCGCCAGTTTCGTTTCCCTCAATGTCTCACTCGCCACCCTGTATACTCCCTTGCCACCCTGTCCTACTCACCCGCCACCCTGTCCTACTCACCCGCCACCGTGTCCTACTCACTCGCCACCGTGTCCTACTCCCTCGTCACCGTGTCCTACTCACTCGCCACCGTGTCCTACTCACTCGCCACCGTGTCCTACTCACTTGCCACCCTGTCCTACTCACTCGCCACCCTGTCCTACTCACCCGCCACCGTGTCACCTACTCCCTTGCCACCATGTCCTATTCGCTTGTCACCCTGTCCTACTCGCTGGCCACCCTGTCCTACTCACCCGCCACCCTGTCCTACTCACTGGCCACCCAGTCCTACTCACTTGCCACCCTGTCCTACTCACCAGCCACCGTGTCCTACTCACCAGCCACCCTGTCCTACTCACCAGCCACCTTGTCCTACTCACCTGCCACCGTGTCCTACTCACCCACCACCCTGTCCTACTCACTCGCCACCGTGTCCTACTCACTCACTCACCGTTTCCTACTCACCAGCCACCGTGTCCCACTCACTCGCCACCGTGTCCTACTCACCAGCCACCTTGTCCTACTCACTCGCCACCGTGTCCTACTCACCCACCACCGTGTCCTACTCACCCACCACCCTGTCCTACTCACACCGTGTTAAACTCTGTGTATTGTGTGCTGATGGTACGATCAGGTCAAAACTCTGCCATTGTTTGTTTCATTGCTGACGTTTTTCTTTTCGTCCACGTCGGTCATGAGCGTTAAATATGTCTAGGAACCTGGGGATCAATAGCGTCCAGACATCTTTATTCGTTTTTTTACACCTTTCGTCTCAAGCACTCCACCCCAAGGGCTTATTAAAAAAAAAATTAAATAAAATGTGAGTCTCTTCTTCGACGTTTTCGCCTCGTTTTGGCACCGTCTCTGTTAGTGATAGAGAACTTGTTATTGTTATCACTTAGTTGTGCGATTCTGTCTTAGGCATTTTCATAAGAAAGACCTACGAAGATATATGCTTTGCGCACCAGGTGCCCTCGATATCATTTGCATTTGTTTGCAGCGCACATGAGCATTTGGCTTCAGGTGAAAGGAATTCCGGAGAATTAAATCTTGTGCTCGCCCCCCCC
Organism: Lymnaea stagnalis; assembly: GCA_964033795.1. NCBI lineage: Eukaryota > Metazoa > Mollusca > Gastropoda > Lymnaeidae > Lymnaea > Lymnaea stagnalis. The sequence goes on from CAXITT010000990.1 coordinate 189,795, forward strand.
CTTTTTTTTTCCCCCACACACACAAACACACACACACACACAGACTACATTTGGTATGTCATTGAGTACTAAAATTCTAATAGGAGAACAGTTTGTTTTTGTTAATTGACTTTAGGAATATTGAGCAATGTTTAGGAGATTACGTAAACACTCAAGTGAGCAGATGTATTCAAAATAATTGTTTGAAAGCAATTTCTTTCAAGGAAAGCAATTCCTTTCAAGGAATTTCACATTTTTTTATCGTACCTTCCAATATCTCGCTCAATAATTTTGTGTACCTTGGTGCTAAGCACAATGTATGTGAGTAAAAGTGTTCAGAATTAAATGAGGGAATGTTGCTTCAAAGCCCTCCTTGTGCTCACGCTGTTTATTTCTTTAATTAAAGCCCAGGCAGATCTTTCCCCTCTCTTTATTTCTTTTCTTTCTTGTTCTCGAATAACCTTTTGTACAGAGGACTCGTCGCTGGATTCGGTTATTCGCGGAGGTGAAGCTGGGGGAGACGGGGACGACGACGAACCTTGAAGACCGCCATCCAGAATGCCCGTTAGCTATTAATGTATATTGTATATGCAGCACATCATTATTTGTGGCGGTCACCACAACTCATTCCTCGGGGGCGGTTCTTGTTTTTAACGCCGCGCCTAACAGTGGGGTTTACAAATATCGATTTCCCCCATATAGGTTGTTTTTTTTTTCGAGCACCAATGAAAATCTACACGTAATGTTGTAATCATTGTAGTAGTAGTGCATTGGTAAACACACACGACCCAGCAGTCGCCCCCCCCCCCCCCGCTTCGTTCGACCCATTGTCAGCTGGCCTGACCGCCATTGTCTCTCGTTATTGAGTTGTGTGGGAAAAAAGAAGGTTGGGGGCGCTCCAATCCCCTGCCATCACTCTAATTGTTATCGATGTCCAGATCCATGGAAATTGCCTCCCTTTTGTCATATCGCTTTTTTTCCCCTCCTTCTTTCTTTGTGTATGTGTGTGTGTGTGTGTTGTTTATCCCCCATTTTCGCTCTCACCCCCACCCCCACCTTTTTTTTTT
>CAXITT010000991.1:11353-13853 GCA_964033795.1 Lymnaea stagnalis
CTGAATTCAGGTATACTTAAAAATGCACCCCCAAGCATTTATTCAAATGTATTTTTTCACATGGATCATTTATAGGGAGCGATGAGTAGAAATTGAGAGTGTCTAAGACTGTCGGGTAAATTCAAAATAAAGGGATGCAATTTGACGCTTGTTGAATTTGGTGTTTCTTTCAGACATTTATGAGAGGAACTTTCAGAACTTCCAGTGCAATGGGCTAAAATTAGACATATTTAAGAACAACATTTACTTGCTCAAGCCCAACTTGAACTAAATCTATGTAAGTTTTGGCGTCCTTGAGAATACTCATTTCCGTGGCTAGTCAAGCCCTGAACTCTTTATAGTCTACAGAGAATTTGTGATCATTGAAAAGACAAGAAAACATTTTAGGTCATTAGTGAATGTAGATTGTGCACATAATAGTAAGGTAACAGCAAAGATGCAAGATGGAACTAAAATAGTTTCACTTGATCTCAGAGCTGAACACGTTGGCCCTGCATCCTGTACATTTGCAGAGGCCCTAAGATATTTAAATTTATCAACTTTAAATGCATGATTCGTGGGGTGGTGGGGGGAAGAAGTGTCAGAGGGGCTTAAAATGGAAAGCGGCTCAGATCAACTTGCTTTTGTGAAACACATATATTGTTTTACTATGTTACAATTTTTAGGTTAATTTTTGTATATACATATTTTGTGGTTAACTTATTAATCAATAGATAAATAATTTTTTTTTGGTAAATCCAATTACAAATGTTTCCTTTACAAAGACATAACATCATTTTACACGCTAAAAAAAAAAATAAACCAGCATTTTACCTGTAAAAAGAAATGTATTGAAATATTTTATATTAAAAAAAATGTTTGTATATAGGTTTGAGAAGTTATAATTTTAAAAAAAAACTGAACATTTTTATCAATCGAATATTAATGGCATAATTTGGTAAAGAAAACATCAAGTGTTTACAAAAACTTCCTTCAAATCCTGTAAAAATAATGTAACATTTCCCAATAGTCATTTGATGAAATATTTATTTGAATTGTCAAACTGCTATAACGTTCTGCAAATAAATTTAACATTGCCATTTCCATAAACTTTGACACAATTTTTAAGCAAATCCAGAAGCATGTTTCCTAAAACTAGTACAACAAATAGAAATAACCTGATATTGATCACAACTTGTCAGTCTTGAAGTCTCAAGCAAAAATCATGGGTTTAATGAAATACACAATAAACATACTTAACAATATTTAAAAGACCTGACCGGCAGATTTAAAAAAATATAATTTAAAGGTTCATTTAAATTTAATGTTAAGTATTAAAATGTATTTAACTGAAACAATCAATTTCAATAACTCAAAACTCGCTGTGCAAGTTTACAGCATTAATGTAAGTTTACAGCCCTATTTGAACTAATCCAAAGTAAAACAATGGAACTCCATGTCTACAAACTCACTATGTAAGTTGACAGCACTGTTTGAACTAGGCCAAAGTAAAGCAATCGAACTCCAGGTCTCCAAACTCATTATGTAAGTTGACAGCACTATTTGAACTAGGCCATATAATATTGAATAACAATACATTTTTTTTTAAACATGCTTTTCCAAAAAAATTTACTATATAGAATAAATCAGAGTTCTCACAGCTGCAGGGCATTACTGTTGCATAATTCAATTTTATTTAATTTTTCTTTTTTTCTTACATTTTAAAACAAATAAAAATGGAAACACATTTTTTCAAGGGAGATAATTATAGATTTTTTTAATATATTTAAATATAGAGCGAGGTATATATTAGATTTTGTGAGATATATTTTTAATTTGCAAACCTGTTTTTTAAAAATCAAATAATTCCAAAAAACATTTTTTAAAAACTGTTTTCAAACAGATTTGTATTCTTTTTCTACTTTTTTATGCAGTTTTAAGAAAACAAAGAGATAACATTTGAAAAATAAATTTAATTTCAATTCAAAAGCTTAACCAAAACGCTTGTCAATTTCAACCTGGTATGGAACATGAGTTTCTTTCACAATCGATCCCTTCCAATAGGGATGCAATATATAAAATGAATGATAACCTTACTAATGCCAAGCAGTAAAGCAAACATTCAAAATAGTGTCCATGATACATACATTTTTTCCTTCGTCAGCGTAAGAAAACCTAAGCCTTATATTAATTGTTCTTGATAATTTGTATTTGAACTAACTATTTTTCTTATGAGTATAACGCGGTTGCTTTTATTTAAAGCCGATAATGCCCCCCCAACCCCTTCTTTTTCGTTTACCTCTACGATTTACTATTGAAAAAAAACTCTTTTTCTTTCTCTTCTTTGATATTTTAAGGACCCACTTAAAATGTGACACTTGTTGCCCGATTTGGGATTAATTTATCTAAACAATGAATCATATCAAAGTACAATCATGAAGCTATTCGATGTTTGTTATTGAACACACTTTTTTAAATATACTAACTTTTAATATGTTTTATTTTAAAATTACATTTTTAA
>CAXITT010000991.1:18853-26232 GCA_964033795.1 Lymnaea stagnalis
GTCTGGCTTGAAGTATCGGGTCCAACAAACCTACTTAATGATAAAAGATAATTAACTCACTAATCAATGTCTTGAAGACACAATTGACATTGCTACAACAATATAATTTAAACATTTCATTTTAAATTTAAGTTTCAGTAATAAAATAGATAAATGTAAACCTTTCGAATTCGATGCCACAAAACTCACTGGGTAAATATGCACTATATCAACTAGAGACAAAATGGGAGGAGAAACAGAAATGACTAGAGACAGGGGGAAGAGAATGAGAAAGAGATATAAGGGAAGAGAGGGGATAGAGAGGGATAAGGATATAGAGATGAAGATAAGGGACAAAGTGAGAGAGAGCGGGATAGGAAAGGGGAAAGTGCTGAATCAATGTTCAGGGAGAATACACTAGGGAGTTCATTGTTAATCGGGGCCTCAGACAAGGAGACTCACTATCATCTATCCTGTTTAACATCACGCTAGAAAAAATTATTAGAAGCATTCACATTAGCACCAGTGGAACCATAACAAACTATTTCCTGAGAGATACTACAGAGCAACGACCATCAGGAACCTTATATAGCCAACCATTGCAGTAGATGGCATATGCAGATGATATAGCACTACTGGGTAGAAACCGTAATGACAAAGTTAAAGCATTCAGGGAACTTGAAAATGCCTCAGTCAAAGCTGGCCTTTATATAAATGAACCGAAGACAAAATATATGATAATGTCAAGAAACTCCCATGCTGATAATAACATCAAAATAAACAACCACAAATTTGAGAGAGTGACCACATTCAAATATCTAGGGGCAACTATAAATGAGCACAATGAGATAATGTCAGAGGTGAAAGAAAGGATAACAGCAGGCAACCGTTCCTATTTAAGTCTACTCAAGCTACTGGGAAACAAAAACTTATCAAGGGGAACAAAGAAGACAACATACACCACCATCATAAGACCTGTAGTAACCTACGCTAGAGAAATTTGGACCCTCAACAGAACAAGAAGACAATATACACCACCATCATAAGACCTGTAGTAACGTACGCTAGTGAGACTTGGACCCTCACCAGAACAAAGAAGACAATATACACCACCATCATAATACCTGTAGTAACGTACGCTAGTGAGACTTGGACCCTCACCAGAACAAAGAAGACAATATACACCACCATCATAAGACTTGTAGTGACGAACGCTAGTGAGACTTGGACCCTCACCAGAACAAAGAAGACCATTTACACCACCATCATAAAACATGTAGTAACTTACGCTAGTAAGACCTGGACCCTTACCAGAAAAGCTGAGAACCTGCTCAAGACATAGGATAGGAAAATCCTCCGCAAAATATACGGACCAGTGATAGAAAATGATATCTGGAGAATACGTACAAACCAAGAACTTTACTATTTGTACAAAGAACCACCCATAGTCACAATGATAAAAAAGGCAGACTACGCTGCGCAGGTCATGTTGAAAGGATGTCGGAATGCAGAGCAGCCAAAGTTATTTGCAGACAGAAGCCTAGTGACAGACGACTCATCGGTCGCCCAAAGTTGAGGTGGATGGATGATGTGGAGACAGATTTACACCAGTTGGGGGTTCGAGCATAAAAAACAAAAAAAACAACAAAAAAAAGAAAATGTTGGAGCAGGCCAAGACACTACATGGGCTGTAGTGCCATTGATGATGATGATGATGATCAGAAGAAAAGGTTTAACAAATCTATGAAGAATGTTATTTTCACTTACTCATGTTGCAATGATAAAAAAAAAAAAAAAAAAAAAAAAAAAAAAAAAAAAAAAAAAAAAAAAACTAAAATTAAAAATTAACAAATTCCATCTCAATTCTCATCTCTCTGAATATGTATTAACTACTTTATAAGGCATAATGCTATATAAATGCTTAAATTTCCATTGATATAACATAAGCTTAAGGGCAGAACCAAAAATGCTTATATTTTATTATATTTTGCCAGAACTTATTAATAAGTTAGTACACCATTGTACAGTAGAGGACTTAGTCGACAGAGGAAATACCTCTAGCTAATATTAGTCTGTTAGCCTCACATCAGTCAACCAGTCTTACATGTAAATGATCTGTTAAAATACTTGTATCCAGGGTGACAGGAAAAGGAGAAACCACCCATAAAGTTGCCACACACTTGGTCACAATCATTGGTCAGATAGCTGGAACATTCATTGATGTCTGGAATAACAGTTGACAGTCAACTCTATTGATATTTGAATTAATATATAACAAGCCATATTATTGGCATGTAAAATTAAAATGTTTAGATTTAGTATAACCCCAATTGTATTCCATGAAAAAGCAAAAAGTTATTTAGTATGTCCCCTCTCCAACATGGACAATTGATTTTCATAGTAACAATTTTAACAATTTTAAAATTTATCCTGATATATATAATAAATATTCGTTTCCTAGTTTTAATTTAATGTTTAGAGGTTGAGCTTAATGTTAAATTAAAATTTAAACGCACATAATCTAAACGTGTATGTCTTTTACTATTTTCTAATTAATGGTACACATTTTAAATATAATGTCCGATCTAAATGAAAAAAATGTTGAGAATAAATAGGACCAAAAAATATTCTTATTAAATCCTTTTTTTATAAGTTGGTGAACAAAACATTTTATGTTTTTAGCAGGCACGAGTTTGAAATAAAAAAGATTAACCTGACAAAATAAATTACCTTGACATTGCCCATTTTCTTTACTGTATCATTCTAAACATTGACAACTGGCACTGCCAAAACTGTTGACACACATTTTTTCCCAGCCTGACAGATGAGGAGTCCAGTAGTACCCTGATCCACATCTCTGTCACAGTGTGTTACTATGGTTACAAAGAACATGGAAATATAGTCACAAACGGTATTCAAAATTCTGTCAATTTAAAATAATTGTTCATGTATTAAGTAAAAATATTACCTGAATACATGAACAACAATATTCAAACTGTTAAATTTACCAGTAAATCCTAGTTCTCACTCGGTCACATATGACAGCACCAGTACCACAGGCCCAGTCATTGCTAAAATTAAATCCCCTTTCATCTTGACCACAAGCTGCATAGAGCAGGTCACACAGGTTCAATTGATCAAATGTTTATTCATTGATATCTGTTAAAATAGAAGGATGGATACATTTATTTTTTTGCAACTTAAGTTATTTAAATTTTTTAAAATATTTAAAAATATATATTTAAAACAAAAACATTAATTTATAGACTGTAACACATGCTAATCTTTTGAAGATGTAACATGGTTAACTATTGCTATTTTGTGGATGGCCTGCCGCTATCACTTGAATTATGATCAATCTCTCTCAATCAATAAGTAATAATATTGTCCAATAAATAAATTACATAGTACTTTATTAGATTTTATAACCACATCAATAATAAGCCTTGCTCTGAGGATGTCTGCAATAATGATTCTGGGATGCAACAATCACACACTTATATAATATTCCAAATCACAATTGAATCTCAAAACTTCCATACTTCATTTATCCCTACAAGAGAGAATAAAAAGATGTCTGCTCCCTGTCAGATAAAATGGTACACTGCCTCAATCTACCAAAGCGTGAGGTCTACCTCCGCACTAGAAAAATGTAGTTCCCACTTTTTCTCGTGATTCAAAAATGGCTACAAAGTTATAATCAAATTGACATGTGTCGCGTGTAGAATTACAGCCAACTTGGTCTATTACATAAAGAAATTTAGACATTTTAATGGGTTTTTTTATTTCACATAGAAATTTTTTTTAAAATTATATTTAATCAACACAGAAAATTCTGGTATGGTCATGTTAAAAAACAAACCAAAAACATAAAAAAAAATTGACTTCTCAGCTCACAACTCACCTTCGCATGACCAAATTCCTTGAAAACAGTATCCACTTTTACACAAACAATATTCAGTGTTTACCCTTTACAAAAGTACAGATGTCATCAAATTTGGGATCACAAACAATCCCCCTTGAAATTCAGTCTTAAAAAAAATTGTCACTCATATACATCTGTCTTAAATACGCTATAAACATTTGCAACAGTAGTACTTTGTTATAAATTTTACCAAAGCTTTGCAAATTTCAGCCTTATATTCATTAAATGTATTACAGAAATAGATGACTTCTTTAAAGCCCTTCTCAAACATTAGAATTACATTTCCTGTGGTAAGTGGTTTAGGAAGGAGGGTGGCAAGCAAAAAGTGTGTTCCGCTACAAGGAGTAATTTTTCTCTTATATGGAGGGGTGGAATTTTCATCCAAATGCATATATTATTTTGGTTTTCTTGCTAGTAAGCAGTAGAGAAAATCTTGGCACGAGCTGGTGGCACAAGTCCAAGCTACAACACTGCATGTTGTACAGTTTGATATTAATTCAATTCATTCCTATCTGTTTCTTTCATAATTCTTACTTTTGACACAACTTTTTCTGTCAGTCCCCAGAGTGTATCAATAGTTACACTTGCAGTTAAAGTTTCCTGTCAGTCCCCACAGTGCACCAATAGTTACACATGCAGTTCAAGTTTCCTGTCATTCCCAACAGTACACCAATAGTTACAATTGCAGTTGAAGTTTCCTCGTGTGCTCTCACATATATTCTCACAGTTGTGGGTTTTGTTGTACATTCATTGATATCTGAGACACAAACAATTGTTATCATTTAATAATTTAATACTCATATCTTATGGCCATTATAGCTACAAGATTATATCTTTCTAGAAAATCAAGAAAGCATAATTGATATGTTTAAATGGATTTCATTAAATTATATACTATTTTATTATTAAGGAAAACAAAACCACAGATTAAAAACAAAATAAACAAAAGTGAACTCAAATATATCTATCAGACATACCCTCACACATGATATTTTTATTCCTGGTCTATCGTTTCCTACCAAGTCTAAAACAGCTGCCTATGTGTTGACACAGTCTTCAACTAATAAACAACAGTTGATGTCTTCAGTGATATCTAAATGAACAGGATAAATGTAGGATACGACTGTACATCCAGGCAATCAGTGATATTTTAATGAACAGGTTAAATTTAGGATACAAATTTACACATAATTTATGAATAAAAACAACTAAATTAAAGACATGATAAAATTTAACTAGGAAATTTTGCTTTTAACATAGATAAAAAAAATTAAAAAATGAAACTCTCCCCTATACTTTTGTGTCTCCACTCAGAGTGTATCCCGTTTTGCATTTACATAAAGCAGAGCAATTTCAAACTGAGCAAGCATGGAGTAAACGCTTCACTTAGCAAGCATGGGAAAATCCCTTCTCCTTACACAGGGTGGCAATAGTTTCTTCTGATAGAATGAAATATTAGTTGTTACACAATTTTTGAGCAAAAATTGTTTTACATATTTATAAATACCTTGACTTCCCATGGTTTTGATTTTTAATATAGCTTTGATTTTATTTGAACTATTCCTCTTTTGAATTTAATTCATTTGAACTATTCCTACTTTGCTTTGAAAATATTTGAACTATTCCAACCTTCCATTAACTTAATTCAAACTATTCCCACCTGGCATTTAATTCATTTAACTATTTCTGAGTTGCATTAAATTCATTTGAACTATGGCCACCTGGCATTGAATTCATTTGAAATATTCCCATGTGGCATTTATATCATTTGAACTATCACTTTGTTGAATTAAATTTAGTTGAACTATTTCTTCCTTGCATTTAAATCAATTGAACTATCCCCACCTGACATTGAGTTCATTTGAAAAAGTCCTACTTTGAATAACTTTAATTTTAAATAAATCTACCTTGCTGGCAAGTTCCATTACAATGTTCAGTTTTTGTTTACATTTGACAGGAATATGGATAACCGACATCAGTGTTTAAACACAACTTTTGTCATGTGTGTGTTCTATATGCACCATCATCAATATCTGATCAATACTGATATGTGGTTTAGAAATTACAAGAATATATCAATTAATTCAACATCTAAACATGACATGTAAAGAAGAATATGCTGATGTGATAATGTTCCTCTTTTTGTAAACTGCATTTTTATAACAAGTTGTATGTGTCTGGGTGCCACAAGGGCTAAAGGGTTACTGACCGATGTTAGCTCATCCTCACAGACAAGGATATTTATTTCAGATTAAAATCATGCGTGTCCAGTGGAGATACTATTCAGTTAAAACAGGTTTTAACAATGTAGCATTACATGTGTGTAACTGTAATGACTGCACCCGAACATTCCGCACACTCACAAAGTAAGCACATGACCACAACGCAAGTTGTACTTCCTCCAATTACACGACGCAGATTACTTCGTATCGCTAATCAGAAGAAATAGGGAAGTGGCACAAAAAGACACTAGTTGTTTATACTAGACTTTTATTTTTTTTATTTTTTTTTATTTTTTTTTTTTGTTCTTTGTGTTTTGTAAATATATTCAATCATTCTCTGATTTGTTTTTGTATTTCAAACTTGGCTGCGGTTTTTCTAGAGCCAGCTGGTTTTAAGGTGTTAGGTTGGACATCTATGTGGTAAATCATGACAGTGATGACAATATGATGTAATTGCAAGACAGTCATCATAATTTTTGTATATTTAATTGTCATATAATGTAAGGGTAATAAGGAGAGAGATTGCAATATAATGTGATGATTCTTGTAGAACATTAAATTTACTTGTTTGAGAAACTAATAAAGTTTTGGAAATATAACTTCAAGTAATACTTGTCTTCCTTTATCTGTTGTTTTTTTTCCTGGTTCACAGTCACAGTGTGCGGAGCAAACCTGTTCCAAACATCATCACTGACACAGGAATCAGATTAAAAAACGATTAATATGGTTATCGTCTGATGTTTCACCATCAATAATTTATTCTGCAATAAAAAGCTAGTTTGCTTACAAACTTGACGACCTACGTGGTATAGCAACAGTAGGTATATTATATTAGGCGTGGCCATTTATTTTGCAAACGATTCCACATATACAAAAATGTCGAAAAAAAGAGGAAATGATATTAACCGGAAGGAAGTAGATATATTTATCCTTGGTTTGATAATATAAAAAGTCCAATGGCCGTAAGCAACGAACAAATCTAAAGATGTTGCATTCACGATGTTACCTAAGTTTGTTTTGTCTTTTTCTTTTCTTGTCTTTTTTTTTATATTACAATGAGAATCAATAAATGATCATTTATTTAATTTAGTGATCATGGCTCCTGGTTTGAATTGAAAGTTAGCCATCTTTTTGTCGGGGGTTTGACTAGGCTTTGGCTGGAATTGAACTCCCGACCATCAGTTTGAGATTTACTCAGTTTAGACCATTCGGCCATCCGGCACCCACGCTTTGGTCCGTCTTAAAAAAAAGAC
>CAXITT010000991.1:47715-67715 GCA_964033795.1 Lymnaea stagnalis
CTTCACAGTTGTGTCCGAATGAAGAACAGTAATTACATATTGCAAATGTTTGGATTTGTACAATTCGCTTAGTTTAGAGACACAAAATATAACACATTTTATACTGAATTAATTACAAGTGTGGCCAGAGTAAAAATGTATTTGTTAACACGGAATGAGCTTTTTAAATAACAAGTGAACACTCATTAATTCTAAGATTTTTATTTTTAGCATAATTGGTGCAATTTAGTCAGGTGTATTGATTGTTATTTGATATGAAATATTAAGAACAGTCTAATTTGAAAGTATATTTCATTTGTAAAACTCACTAAAGCTTCCAGATGAGTACACGTGATGTACAAGTAAATTATTATCAATCAAAAGACGTTTTTTAAAAAAAAAAATATGTTGCCACTGCACTAAGTAATAAGTTATTTAAACAGATTATATAAATACTTGGAAAATAACAATTTGGTCTAGCTAGAGTTGGTGTCACCCGGTGTAGTAAACATATGGTGACATCCAAGAGTGGTAAGTCATAGTGTCATCCGGTTTGGTGAATCATTGTGTCATCCGGTGTGGTGAGTAATTGTGTCATCCGTTGTGGTAAATGTACGGTGACATCCGAGTGTGGTAAGTAATTGTGTCATCCGGTGTGGTAAGTAATTGTGTCATCCGGTGTGGTGAATCACTGTGTCAACTCCCCCCTCCTCTCCAACTCCACTTTTCTCCCTGACTTCCACGATTGATTTCTTATACTTAAAATATGTCCTCAGTAAAAAAAAAAAATGTCAAAAAAATTATTAATAAACTAATTGAAATTTAGGAGGTATAACAACGTTAAGTTATAGCTATTTTTACATTAAAGTTACATTATTTGAAATGTTCTTTTCCTTGTCTTAAAATCTGCTTATTTGTCAATCATTTAGTCAATCTTAATTTCCTTCATCGTTCAATTGTCAGAAATGCTAGATCAGAAAATATTGACTGCCCCATGGTGGCTCTTAAATAGTTTTTGAAATGCATTAAATTTGAAAACTAAAAAATAAATTAAAATATATTATTAAAATTATTTGAAATTTTGCAAAAAATTTTTTGTTAATCTAACTACAGAAGGAAGTTTTAATTTTTTGTTTAAATGTAATATTAATGTTTTCTCAAGCACAGATGTACTTAAATAAATACAAATTTCGTTGTCTGAAAAAAAAAACTTTTATTTGGAGTATGCCAAAGAAAAATGTCTAAAAAACTGCAAATGTCTCTGGCAAATGTTGCCCCAGATTGGATTGACATTTTTAAAAATGAACAACAAAAAATAAATACAAGCCATTTTATGTTATCAAAATAAAGTAAACAATGATTAAAGGTATAACCCTCTTTTTCTTAAATGGACATTCTAGACCAATGGCTGGACTCATGTCCATACATAAGACTAGAGAAATGATATATTCACAATTGTATTAGCCTCGCATACATAAAGACATTAAACGCAATATAAAAAGATGTGATATTTGTCACAAGGCCAGATACCCGGGACAGGGCAGAGCTGTAGAATTGGAGCAAAATACATATAATAGCATCCACTTTCTTTGAAGTAGCAATTGACATAGTGGGTCATTAACGTTTTGGGTTTAGACATAGTGGGCAATTAACATACTGGGACATTGAAATGTTGGGGCATTGGTACAAAGGACAATTTGCATAGTTGGTAATTGAAATACTGGGCCATTACAAGTAGTGGGCAATTGGCATAGATGGAAATTAATTTATTTGGCCACAGACTTAGAATGCCATTAACAAAGTGGGCCATAGACATAGTGGGTCATTGACATAGTGGGTCATTGATATAGTGTATCATTTAAATAGAGGGCCATTGACATAGTAGGTCAATGACATTGCGCACCAATGACTTAGTTGGCCATTTACAAAATGATTCATTAACTTAGTGAGTCATAGACATATTTGGCCAATGACATACTGGGCCAATGAAAAAATAGGCTATTGACATAGTAGGCCATTGGCATAGTGGGCCAATGACATAGTGGGCGAATGACATAGTGGGAAATTGGAATTGTGGGCCATGGGCATAGTGGGCCATTGACATAATAGGCCATTGACATAATAGGCCATGGACATAGTGGACTAAAGCCATAGTGGGCAAATTACAATGGGGACAATGACTTAGCGAGCCATGAAATTCCTGAAAAATAATCCCTTGAGTTCCTTTTGCTTGTATCAAAAATTAAAACGTAGAACATAAACTTAATAATGTATACAATAAATATTATAGCTCTAATAGAGCCAAGTGTCGCCACAATATGATTCACTAAGCCTATAAAATATCACCACACTGTTATCGTTATACTAATGTTTTGTGTTTTTAATAAACAGCTGGCAAGATATCCCTTTATTAATATTTAACCTAGTAGCAACACATTAGTCTTTCCGCGATGATGAAGTAATTATTTCGTTCAGCAACCTACCTCCCTCACCCCATTTGTTGGGTATTTTTTAAACCGGATCTATTAAACTTGTCTAAAAATGAAACACAAATGATAATCGACATGTTACCAATCACAAGTTTTATTTAATATTAATCACCTTTGCCTATGATATTAAGGATAAGCATTATTATGATATATCAAATTAAGTATCCCAAATGAAGGAATCGAATTAATCTAGGGTTCAGAATTATATTTTTGAAACATTAAAAAAAAAATTATATAGAAATTACCATTCCATTAGTTTTTTTCTGTTTAACTGTTAACATTTGCCTAGGCCTAATTGAAATTTAATATTTTGGAAATATAGGACAAGTAAATTAGCACTTTTCACAGAGTATTAATCATTTCATATTCGATGACAGCAAGACGTCCAGAAAAAAAGAAGATTGGATTCTCGGCCCTATAGCCAGACAGTCCGACTTCTGGTAGATGACCGCAGACATCAGTCGTTTTCAAAAAGATGGCCGAAGGTCTCAAACATTATAGGCCGAAACCGAAATTAAACACAAATTTAACTTTTCTGTTTTAGCCGAAAGTGATCATATGGCCAATTTAGTCGCCGATACCGAAGACCAAGCCGAGATTCGGGGGCCTCTAAGCAGAGGCTTAAATAATTGGATTATAAATAGTTTGCTGTGCAAAAACTTGATACGGTATGTTTATTAATTTTCTATTTCAGCAACTATACAAGTTTGGAAACTTTACTAACGACGAAGTATCCAACATGTGCAATTTGTGTTCAAATTCTATTTCCAAATAAAAGCATGACTTCTAAAGTAGGGATAGGCGTCAATTATTAAAGTATATGATGGCGTTTAGCTGTTAAAAATAAACTTTTAACATACTTTTAAATGTACTGGATTCCAAGTTGATTTAGTTAGAGAGAAATTTTTTTTTTAAAAACTTTGTGTTGTTTTTTTCATAAATTTTGAATTTAATAGGAGCATACAATTAGTAAAATTCATGATATATTGTTAAGTTAAATGCGTTTGTGTTTTATATAAACAATAAAATATGATGTAAATAAAACTATATTTGGGAACTTTCCAAATATGGTTTCACAAAATACGCAAGCGCGATGTCTTCCTTCCTAAAAAAAAATAACAAACAAAAACAAACAAAAGCTTAGTTATGCCTGTTAAATATTAGTTAAAAATACTTTTTTTTTAAAAAAAGAGAAAAATAGATTGTACGGCTTTCAAAAAATACGATTTAGTTAAAACGAAGCAAAACTAGTGACATTTTTGCTGTAGTCACCGTACTAGGGCATTTGCATTTTGTAGCATCTGGATGGGAACATGCGCATTAACACTTGTTTCAAATGACTTAAAGTTTTAACTAAACAAGTATCATCACCTTTAGTTTCATGGCTGGTATCATTCAATGGAACAGTGTGTTCGAGGGAGTGGTCAGGATTAGGTGAGGCTTGTTAAGGTTTAGTGAGGCTTGTTTGGGTTTGGTGTGGTTGGTTAGGATTAGGTGAGGCTTGTTATTTTTAGTGAGGCTGGTTTGGGTTTGTTTAGGTTGGTTAGGATTAGGTGAGACTTGTTAAGTTTAGTGAGACTGATTTGGGTTTGGTGAGGTTGGTTAGGATTAGGTGAGGCTTGTTAAGGTTTAGTGAGGCTGGTTAGTATTGGGAGCAGGTGAGGCTAGAAATTATTTTGTCTGTTGTGGTTGTTACTTTATCACTTCATCAGTCCGTGTGGTAGAGTACAGCTTTTTAGTATTGTGTCAGCCTGTTTTAGACAAGCTTTTTATTTGACCTAATTTGTGATTCAACATCTCGCTATGAGACATAATCAGAGTTCGTTGTCTGTTATATTTTTTATGAGCTTGATATTGTTTGATTTCATAAGGTGACAGTAGTGTTAGAAAGTGAACACGACGTTGCAAACAAATCAATGTGCACATGTTGTTACCATGCTGCACTTTTTTGAAAAAAAATAATGTAAAACTTAAAAAAAAATTAGTGGCTTTGTTTAAATTATAGATCAATATTTTCATACAGTCCCCATTTAACTAAAGAGAAAAAAAAATTAGTAAGATACAGATAGAAGGAATAAAAAAAAAAGGGGGCATGAATGACATCATTAAATATACATGTGTAAATAAAGAAACAATTTATTTTTCTAGTACACGGGAATAAAGATAAAATAATTAATAAGAAGAAATAAGTACACAGTTTTTTCTAATTCTGGAACAATTAATGTATCACAATTTTTTTCGGTTTTTACATTTTAGTTATTAGTAAAGTATTTGGGGTTTGAAAAGAATACAGAAAGTCTTAAGATATCTACATTATTATTGTCATTTTGTATAGCCATCTAACAATTATTGAATAGAAGTTAAATAGCAATGTATATAATTTTACGTGTGAGGCAACGTCTTGTGTAACATAAAATATGCTTGTAGTGTTGACTGGTCAGTCGGGGATTAAATGGTTCGGATTAGCATGTGGCGCCGATATATGTCGATCACTTCCAAATAAATAATTTCACTAGAGTCTTCATAGCGTTCTCCCTTGACTGTGAACGCTGGAGATAACTTCACTAGAGACTTCAGTAGCGTGATCTATAACTGCAACCTAGTCTACTAGCAAGTATATATGTCTTTTAAGATCTGAACGCTTGATTGTGGATGTTGGATTAACTAGACTTAGTATTTCCTTAGTGTTGTCAATAACTGCGACTGCTACCTAGAGTACTAGTAAGTACGCAACCATGATTTTGATATTATTGTATTGCACTCCTATTGTTCATAGACTTTGTAGCAATTATTCGATCGTGTTTAATCTTATTCTAATGCATTATTCCATCATATTTATATTATGCATTCTATTATTGCTTTTGCCCCGGGCTAAGACACGCCGTTATCCTATCATGGGGATGGTAGATTGCTGTTCCAACTCGCCCTTGTCTCTTTTAACTAGAAGACAATATGTATACTATGTACCTGTAAATTTAGTGATTGATAATGTTACAATGTCAAATACTTAATTGATTTTAAAATTTTTGCTTGGTCCAACATTGTCGCGAAGCAAGATCTGCTTACGCCAACAATGATCAGACTTATAAATCTATCCACAAATTGGATGTATATGTACAAGCTATGTCACCTTCCATACATCGATCTGAATTCGTTTCTGTTGGAACGGGACTTATCAGATTACGACTTTTTGCTTGGATACTTATCCATTTTTTGATCAATTGCCTTTAGCCTGGTTTCTATTATTGGACCGACTTACACTTGAAGCTGCAACTAGGGAATTGATTTACAACCTACAGCAAACTACCTGACAGCTACTAGAAGGACTTCCAGATACAGGGACGCTTACTACCACGATTTAACGCTGGAGAGTCATCTTCCCCGTAATCTACGACCAGGAACTCCGATTCCGCTAAGCTTAGAACTGCTCTAAAGACCGGAACAGGGACACACTTCTGGAACAGAAGGAACTCTCACAATGTGTGATCCACCAAGATCATTACTGAAACTATAAAGGCTAAGTCAACAAAGATTGAGTATAGAACCTTGAGCAATATAGCATTAATAAAGATGATACTGTCGTTATGTTAGGGATACTTGCATTGCATTGATAAACCTTTCTAATTGGAGGATTTCCATTTGATGTATATATTTTAATCACCAAGAGTGTATTACGGAGAAATTTGTAAAAATTATTATTCAATAAATACTTGTAGTTATTTCTCCTTTTACAAAGACTTCGATTCAGTCTATGCTATATGTATATAGATATGTTATTATGTATGTGTGGTATTTGACGAATCTCTAGACAGAGTGTCAATAAGAGAACTCATACGAGAGATACCATTCAATAATATATCATTTTTCAGATCACCACATATACTACATAATCAAGTATTTTATTTCAATTGCACTGTTTTCCTCTCTTTGATAGCATCATAAACCACAAAATGTACACTTTCAGTGCCCGGAACAAACGCACTTGACGTATGGGTACCTCACATCAGTTACCACATTTTTTCAAGAAATGGATCATACAGATAGAGTTATATGACGCCAGACATGGACAGTACATTTCATTAATTTTTTTTTAAAAATATTGTTGTTCTTGTTTTTGTCTTGCTTTGAAGAGCATTCATATATCAAACCATTTAAATCATCAACACACATTAAAAATGGTTTAGAAAACGGATGTAGTAAATGAGTGCAGCGACAATATTTTATTGAGATATTTTTAATGTGTTATTTAATCTTGTATCTGTTGTATGTGCACTTTAAAGGAGGTTACATTTTTGTGAAGAAGATGTTAAAATGATGTCTATCATTATGGGTTGCTTGACATAGCTGTGCACAAAATACAAGTCTGTCATTAGTCAGAAATCTAATAGAACAGTTACTGTGTTTTCAACCACTCGCTTACATTATTCACTAACTATTTGTTTTAAATTTAAATTAAACTAATAACATCCCGTTATAAACTTCTTAACTTATTCAAGTGATAAAACTGACAATGTTAGTATGTATACATATATTGAGTGTGGTGTGTGCATCTATACAGTTAGCTTATATTGTCTGTCAGTTCAACTTGTCAACAATCGAGTGCTAATTATTAGTTGACCTGACCAATACAAATTTGTTGTCTCCCACACTGAAGCTTCAGTTAAATTATATATAAATATAATATATATATTTAAAAAGGGGTCATTGGAATAGCTATTTAAAATTTTCAGCTCTTCCATTTGTACCCACCTCTACAACTTGATGTTTTGGTTTGGTCAAGTCTAAATCCTTCTCTACATGTGCATGAAAATTATCTTTAAGCATTTTGACAAATGGCATGTTTAGGACACAATGTGTTTGTTCCATTTATAATGCACAAATTTTACCTAGCATTAAGCTAACATGTTGAAAATATGGTGACGCAAATAAAATATGATAATTAGCCAACCAATGATAATTTAAAATTACAAATAATCAACCAATTAAAATTTTTATACAAAACATGTCATAAGCACTCCCTCCAACAATTAAATAAACAAAGGGTAATGACTCCTGATCACCTATTGAATAAACACGAAAATGAGGTTTTGGGCATTGTTCTCAACAACAGCAGACATTCGATATAAGTGTTTTTGTTATCCAAGTTCTATGCTCTAGAAGCTGTAGTATGGCTATAGTGGGTAAGCCCTATAGTTTTAAAAAAAATGTTTTGCATTGTTTACAATAGTGTCCACTGTCACCTCTATTACCGGTACTATTATCACTATTAAAATTATAATTCCGCATCACATTTACCGAGCCATCAGAAAGCTTAACATCATCATTGTCACAGAAATCAGATTAAAAAATGATTCATGGTAATCGTCCGATGTGTCATATCAATAGTTTGAAATAAAAGTCTTTTGTATGCTTATTTTACAAACGATTCAAATAAAATATTAAAGACATGTCGGGAAAACACTAGAAATCAAACAATTTTTCTAACAGGGAGGAAGTATCCTTTGTTTGACAACATAAAAAGTCAGAAAGCCTTAAGCAACGAACAAAACTACAGAAGTTACATTAACATTATAAATAAAACATAATTTTACTTGTAAAAAGAAATGTATTGAAATATTTAAAAAAAAAAAAAAAAGGTTTGTTGATAGGTCTGAGAAGAAACAATTTTTCTAAAAGGGAGGAAGTATCCTTTGTTTGAAAACATAAAAAGTCAGAAAGCCTTAAGCAACGAAAAAAACTACAGAAGTTACATTAACATTATAAATAAAAAATAATTTTACTTGTAAAAAGAAATGTATTGAAATATTTAAAAAAAAAAAAAAAGGTTTGTTGATAGGTCTGAGAAGTTTTATTAGTTTTAAAAACTGATCATTTTCATCAATCGAATATTAATGGCATAATTTGGTAAAGAAAACATCAAATGTAACATTTCCCAATATTCATTTGATGAAATATTTATTTGAAATGTAAAACTGCTATAACGTTCTTCAAATAAATTACACATTGCCATTTCCATCAACTTTGACACAATTTTTAAGCAAATCCAGAAGAATTGTTCATAAGACTAGTACAACAAGTAGAAATAACCTGATATTAATCACAACTTGTCAGTCTAAAAGTCTCAAGCAAAAATCATGTGTATAGTTAAAATATATAATGAACATACTTAACAATATTTAAAAGACCTGACCGACTAATTCAAACAATATAATTTAAAGATCCATTTAAATTTAATGTTTAGTATTAAAATATATTAAACTGAAACAATCAATTTCAATAACTCAAAACTCGCTATGTAAGTTTATATCATTAATGTAAGTTTAAAGTATTAATTGAACTACTCCAAAGTAAAACAATCAAACTCCATGTCTCCAAACTCACTATGTAATTTGACAACACTATTTGAACTAGACCAAAGTAAAACAATCAAACTCCATGTCTCCAAACTCACTATGTAATTTGACAACACTATTTGAACTAGACCAAAGTAAAACAATCGAACTCCATGTCTCCAAACTCACTATGTAATTTGACAGCATTATTTGAACTAGACCAAAGTAAAGCAATCGAACTTAAAGTCTCCTAACTCACTATGTAAGTTGACAACACTATTTGAACTATACCAAAGTAAAACAATCAAACTCCATGTCTCCAAACTCACTATGTAATATGACAGCATTATTTGAACTAGACCAAAGTAAAGCAATCGAACTTAAAGTCTCCTAACTCACTATGTAAGTTGACAACACTATTTGAACTATACCAAAGTAAAACAATCGAACTCCATGTCTCCAAACTCACTATGTAATATGACAGCATTATTTGAACTAGACCAAAGTAAAACAATCGAACTTAAAGTCTCCAAACTCACTATGTAAGTTGACAGCATTATTTGAACTAGTCCATATAAATATTGAATAACCATATTTTTTTTTAAACATGCCTTTCCAGAGTTCTCACAACTGCAGTGCATTACTGTTGCATAATTAAATTGTATTTAAATGTTCTTTTTTTTTTTCCTACGTATTAAAAAAAAAGATAAAAGGATACGAAAACAATTTTTTTAAAGGGAGATAATTATATATTTTTTAATATATTTATATATAGAGTGAGATATATCTTAGAATTTGTGGGACATATTTTTAATTTGTAAAACTGTCTTTAAAAGAAAATATTTCCAAGAAAGTTTTAAAAAAAACTGTTTTCAAATGGATGTGTTTTCTTTTCCCACTTTCGTATGTAGTTTTAAAGAAAACAATGTGATAACGTTTTTAAAATGAATTTAATTTTAATTCAAAAGCTTAACCAAATGTCACATGGTCTAGTAAAATTTTGAACAAAAGTTTTCTTTCACATTCGATCCCTTCCAATAGGGATGCAATATATAAAATGAATGATAAGTTTACCAATGCCAAGCAGTAAAGCAAACATTGAAAATAGTGTCAATGATAAATAAATTATTTCCTTCGCCGGCATAAGAAAAACTAATTCTTAAATTAATTGTTCGTGATTATTTGTATTTGAAATAACTATTTTTCTTATGAGTGTAACACGGTGGCTTTTGTTTTACATCTACGATTTACTATTTAAACAAAACTCTTCTTCTTTCTCTTCTTTGATATTTTAAGGACCCACTTAAAATGTGACACTTGTTGGCCGATTGGGATTAATTTATCTAAACAATGCATCCTATCTAAGAACAATCATGAAGCTATTAGATGTTTGTTATTGAACACAATTTTTTAGATATATTACATTTTAATATGTTTTATTTTAAAATTCAATTTTTAATTTTGTATGATGGATTAATTTGCGCAAACTCGGCACTAACCAGACATCTATGGGCCGACCGGGCGAGCTGCAGGACGCTCTCAATGAGTTCTTTATAACGAAAGCTACGTAGACCAGGGCGAGACTTGACATTTGCACCGATGCTCCCGTTTAACGGCACTCCTAGGAGCAAATTTTCGGAGGTCACTAAACCCGATGTGAAGAAAATCCTTGCTGACTCCCCGAAAAATTCATTTTTGCTTGACCTTCTTCCTGCAAGGCTATTGTACGAATGTTTAGATGAAAATAGTCCCTATTATAACTGATATCATAAATCCGTCTCTAAAATCTTGTTTTGTTCCATCCTCTTTAAAGAGGCTGTTGTAACTCCACTGCTAAAGAATGTGAATCTCGACCCGAATGTGTTGGGAAATTATCGCCCAGTTAGGGGCGGGCCCAGTTAGGGGTGGGCCCAGTTAAGGGTGGTCCCAGTTAGGGGCGGGCCCAGTTAGGGGTGGGCCCAGTTAGGGAAGGGCCCAGTTAGGGGTGGCCCGAGGTAGGAATTCTTTATAAAAAGGTTTATTTAAGTGACACAAGTTATGGAGCCAATATTATTATTTAGTTGAATAGTAAAGTTGTTGTTTTTTTATTTTAAAAGTTTTAAATTAAAATGGGTTGCAAATGTAAGAGATAGCGTTTTTGAGAAGCCCACTAGTTTTTAAATATATAATAGCCTGTGTATATTCAAAAAATATGGTCTTGACATTTTCATTATTTGTATTTTTTTTCACAAAAAAATTACGTACAAAAAACAAATACAATACAGACTCACATCACTTGAAGTTAAATTTAAAAATGAAATTCAAACCCCATCGAGCATGTTCTTGTGTATAATGAAGTGACATACACACAATTGAAGGTAAGGCACCTTACCTCAAAGATGTTTGAAAGTGCATCATTATGATATAGGCTTACTAAAAATGCATACTCAAAAATTAAGTTTAATGGAACTTTCCTTGAGGTCACTTCAAATTAACTTTACTTGACCGTTCCTCGACGTCACTTAAAATTAACCAGTCTAGTTATTTTACTCCATACCCTCGTTACCTAACGATGATTAAAAGCCAGTTTTAGTGATAATTTGATCATGTTTAAACTATGCAGGAAGAATCTATGGGTCTCGAAATAATCTATAGGTTAGATGGAATGATGATTTTAAATTTGGTTGTGATCCATTGTTTGTTGTTCTTGTGATTAATTAGCATATTTTCCAACAACCAACCAAACAAACATTGTAACACTGAACTTTATGTTGTTGATGAGAGAAATATGACTTGCTGCCATTTCTTGAATTAAATTATTATTAACATACTTAATGACGTCATTCACATGAATGCATTGATTAGACATCTTCTTTTTTTTTTTTTTCATTCAAAATTGACACATCGGTGGTCTATAAACATATCAAATAAGAACAGCACAGTTCAACATGTTTAATCAAAGAAACAAATTCAATTAGGTCCATTTATTTAATTTATTAATCACCGATTCTCACATTTTAATAATAATAATAATAATAATAAGTGGTCTTATATAGCGCGGTACCCCGGCCTAGGGCTGGGCTCACCGCGCTGTACATAACTATAGCCAAGAGGCATAATCATAATATTAAAATAAAATACATAAATGAAATAAAAACAACTTATAAGCAAAACAACACCATAGGTATATTCATCCACCCACACCAGACATTTTTACAAGGAAACCCATGTACGTTTATCGGTTTATAGGAGGAGAATCAGTCAGGGTAGTATAGTTTAAATAGATGTGTTTTGAGTGCAGTTTTGAAGGCCTGTGTGGTTGTTATATTGCGGATGTGTAGTGGCAAAGAATTCCATTGTTTGGGGGCGCAGAAAGAGAAAGATCGTTCACCATATAATTTAGTGCGTGTCTTGGGAACGGACAGAATACGCGAGTCTGCGGAGGAGCGAAGTTGTCGAAGGGGTGAATAGACAGAAAGAAGTTCAGTTAGATAGGAAGGGCAGGAATCCGAGAAAAAGTTGTGACAGAGAAGAGACAGCTTGTAGTCAATGCGTGCCTGTATAGGGAGCCAATGTAGTGAGTGGAGTAGTGGAGTGACGTGATCGCGTTTTTTTGCCTTAAGAACAAGCCTAGCAGCAGAGTTTTGAACTTTCTGCAGTTTTTCTATAAAATGTTTCGGTGAACCTGACAGAAGTGAGTTGCAATAGTCAAGACGAGAGAGAACAAGAGCACAGACTAGAGTTTTTGTTGCGCTAACTGTCAGGTAGTGGCGGATGGAGCTGATCTGACGGATGGCGGTGTATGCCGAACGACAAATGTGAGAGATATGTTTATCGAGAGACATGTTGTTAGAAAGAATATAACCAAGATTCCTAGCAGAGGGTGTAAACTGTATGTCGGAGTTACCTACTTGAAATGAGGTGGGAAGAGTTGAGGTAGAGGATGATTTGTGATTGTAAATGAGGAGTGCTTCTGTTTTGTCATCATTAAGCTTCAACTTGCTGAGTGTCATCCAAGACTTGACATCATCAATGCACCCCCGCAAAGTCTGGACAGCGGAATCGACAAGAGATGGATGGGTATGCATGTATAGCTGTGTATCATCTGCAAATGACTGGTTCTCAACAGCATGCCTCCCGAGCAAGAGGAGTAGTGGTCTGGTATACATTATGAATAGAACCGGACCCAAAACGGACCCCTGTGGCACTCCGTACACCAAATCAGCACTGCCGGAGAGACAGCCATCGACAGAGACCATTTGCGTTCTATCAGAGAGGTAGGACCTAAACCAAGCCAAAACCGAACCAGAAATTCCAAAGTAGTTTTCAAGGGTTTTGAAAAGGATTTCATGGTCAACAGTGTCAAAGGCCGCACTGAGGTCTAAGAGGATCAAAATGGAGACATTACCGCTGTCCATTGCGCGCAAGAGGTCATTACTGACTCTCAAGAGAGCTGTCTCCGTGCTATGGAAATGTCTATAGGCCGACTGATTAGAACTGAGAAGAGAGTGATCATTTAAGTAAGCAAAAAGTTGTTTTAGGACTAGTTTTTCAATAACTTTAGATAAAAATGATAAGTTAGATACAGGTCTATAGTTTTTTAAATTATTTTCATCCAGACCGGGCTTCTTAAGCAATGGTTTGATGACAGCTGATTTGCAAAGAGGCGAACATTTAGCAAACATTTCAATATTTGCATCTTCTACTATTATAACTTACATCCTGCTAAATACGTTATTGACTTATTGGCAGGTAATTTCATCCATTATTGACTTATTGACAGGTCATTTCATCTATTATTGAAAACAACTCAATATATTATTAATAGCGCACTTGATCCATTATTGACAGATCCCTATATCTGTTAATTAATGCCAATATATCTATTTTTGAGAGCTCATTGCATACATTATAACGGCCAATAGATCTATTATTAATTGCTCAGTAAATCTATTACTGACAATCCTACCTCCCATACATCCGTTATTGACAACAACATACATCCGTTATGTAAACCCCATCAATCCACCAATGACATTCAACCTACATCCACTATAACAAACCCAACCAATTCACCAATGACAGCCCACCTACATCCACTATAACAACCCCATCCATCTACCAATGACAGCACGTCTACATCCACTATAAACAAACCCATCCATCTACCAATGACAGCACGTCTACATCCACTATAAACAACCCTTTACTTCAGTTGTTGACAGGAATCATCAGAACCAACATCTCAAAAAAATTAGGTCATTAAAATTTAGTCATAAACTGTATCCAGTGTAAACGCTACTAGTTGAAACTGGTCACGCCATGTTCATTATACTTATTAAATTTGACTTGTTTTTAACTAATTACGCCACACTCGATATATTTAATAAATTTGACTTGTTGAAACTGTGGATGCCACACTCGGATGCCTGTCTAGACAAAGCCTGCTTGGCGGATATAATTATTTAGACACTGACCATGGATGCCCACAGCCAAACAGAGCAACTACCTTGATATTAAGGAACACACCAGCATCAAAACTTGTTTTTCCAAATCGCGTCTTGCTTAGATAGTATATGTATAAATAAATATGTATATTTGATGAAAAAAAATATTGTTCAATGTACCTGGACGCCCTTCAGGTGTAACTCAATTATCATACACTACGCGATTAGATATTTGAAGCAAGCCTGGGTCACCTGTTTGCAGGTGAGACTAAATATACATAATGACATTAATTATGTTCTAAATTATATTCGAAAGCAAGGAAAAGTGACATAAAAGTGACACAACTTTATAATGACATTTTAAATGAGTTTATTTCCATGAACATTATCATGATTTTAAAGTTGAATATCTATTTATAGCTGTTATAATTGTTAGCTTAAATAGCATGCATATAATCTCAATTGTCCATACAGTTCTATTTTCTTCATTGTTTCAATGTGACCTCATGGCTTCATGTAAAAGATCATTGTTAACGCATAAAAAAGACAAAACGATCTATTTTTAAGTAAAAAATAGTTCAAGCAAATGTTTGAGTGAAGTTTGAGGAAAGATGTGCGAATATTTAATTTTTTTGTTGATCCTATAACTTTATGAGTCTGTGTTGTAGAGTACAGCTCTTAAGCATAGTGCCAGTCTTTTTTAGACAAGTTTTTTATGTTACTAATTGTGTTACTCATCATCTCACCATGAAACTTATAGCAGCGTTTGGTTACATGTTTGTTTTATTTTTTTTACGTTGATATATATTAACAAAAACTACCGTAGCATCAACAACAGTACAGTGAAACATGTAGTTTGTACACCCGACATAGAACTACTCTGCATTACTTTAAGGCCATTTTACCTACCTAGGGAGTTCACCCAAATCTGTATCATCCTTACTTACATTCACCTAATGCTTATAAGGAGCAGGCTGCGGAGAGACTTTTGGTTGTAATCCATGATTTTGAAACAAAAAACCCAGACTCCGTTCGTCTTGTTATGAGGGACTTTAATCAACTGTCATTGAATAAATCCATGCCAACTTACATCCAGTATGTTACTTGCCCCACGCGACAAAACCGAACCCTGGATATGTGTTATGGTAATATTAAAAAGGCCTACACATGTCATGCTTTATTTCCTCTAGGAGAATCCGACCACACAATGGTCCGCCTAACGCCATGCTATAAGCCAGTTTTAAAAACAACAAAAATAAAAATTCAATACAAAACTATTGAACTGTGGTGAGATAAGGCGACAGAAAAACCTCAGGCCTGCTTGGAATGTACAGACTGGGACACGTTTATTAACACTCGCCTGGACATTGACGAGCTAACAAACAATTCCTATATTAATTTATTTGTAGACGAAAACATTCCCAAAAAAAACAATCCGAGTATTCAACAACAACAAACCCTGGATGAGCAGAGAAGTAAAGGAGGCCATCCACGACAAGAAGATAATGTTTAAGATTAACGATTAGGAATTCATTAAATTTAAATAAGTATTGAAAGAACACATATATCAGAGGAAAAGACAATACAAGCAAAAAATCGAAAAAATTATTCACTACTATCAATTCAAAAGCTTGTTGGGCAGGACTCAATCAAATAACAGGATATACTTCTAAGCAAGAATGCTTATGTGTTGAGGACATAAGGAATTTTGTTAACGACCTAAATGACTTTTATTGTCGTTTTCACAGCCTGGGTTCTGGAAGAGTGCACAATGAGATGATGAACTCATTTCAAGATGGCAGTAGTACACATGATGGTAGTTTATTGTTTACCGAACAGAGAGTTATGTCGTTATTTAAACAAGTTGACGCAGCCAAGTCCTCGGGACCAGACAAATTAAGTGGTCGGCTCATTAAACTATGTTCAGAGCAGCACTCCTACATTTTTGTTACATATTTAATAAATCGTATGTAACTCACACAATACGAGCAGTATGGAAAACATATTCAGAAATCATACCAATTCCAAAGAAAATTAAGGTAACGTGCAACAACGACTTATGACCTGTTGGACTTACCTCTATTGTCATGAAATGTTTTGAAAAAATAATTCTGAAAGAAATTTTGAATGAAGTACAGCAAAACCTTGACCCCACTCAATTTGCTGACACATCTGCCATAAGTACGGAGGACGCAATCTTATTATTGTTGGAGAGACTTTACCAGCACCTAAACAGTCCTAAGACAAATGCTAGAGTGCTTTTTTAGACTTCTCATCAGCATTTAACACTATCCAACCACACAGTATGACAAAGAAACTTTCCTCGTTAGGTGTCAATTTAAATATTCATGCTTGGATACTGAAGTTTTTAACAAATCGACCACAATATGTCAAAATAAATAACCAAGTATTTCTAACCAGTGAAATAAGCACCGGGGCAACACAAGGCTGCGTTCTCTCTCCTGTACTGTATACAATATATACAAATAATATTCAAAGCTCAAGCGACACCGTTCCAATCTTAAAATTTGCTTATGATACCATGATTGTTGGCTTAATATCTGAAGGAGAAGGCCTATACCTAGCTTAGTAACCAGCTTTATCAAGTGGTGCTATAAAAAAAATTTTCTCCAGTAGAATGTCTCAAAAAACAAAAGAAATAGTTGTTGATTTCAGGAGAGGGAAACATCAGATTACAGTTCTCAACATAAAAAAAAAATTAAAATGTGGAGAAATTGGAGGCGTACAAGTACTTTTGTGTCATAATTAATAATAAGCTAACATGACATGAGCACGGCCAAATCGTGTATAAGAAATTCAACCATAGACAGTTCTACATAAAAAACTGTAAAATGTTGGCGTCAACAAGCAAGTCATTAACTGATTTTACATTGCAACTATTGGAAGCCTGCTTAATTTCAGTATTACCTGCTGGTGTGGGAATTCAACGTCTGATATTAAACACCGCATAAACCGACTAATCAAGAAAGCTAGAAACATAACACAAACTAAACATCCTTCACTTGAAGAACTATTTGAAGAAATATGTTTTTGCAAAACTAAACTCATTTTGTATGATACAACCCACCCTCTTCATCCTAGATACTTAGGATCGGGCCGTTCGGGATGAATTCTTTCCATAAGGTCGAGATGTGAGTGATATAAAAATTATTTTGATCCCCAATTTGTTCGAATTTACCGCCGTGGTTTCTCTGAAGTCACACATCTGAATGAGAACTAAGAAGTCCCCGATTTCGCTTAGAGAACTCAATGAATGGCTTTTTGAAAAAAAATTGATTATAAATGTCTTGTTTTCAAACTGTTTTATTTTTGTGCTGAAATGTATAATGCAATCACAATAAATGTCCATTTATTTGGATCAATAAAAGAATATATTCTTATCTTATCGTTTCTTAAAGAAATCAAGAAACCTCTACTCCTTAACAAAACCAACTAGCTCACATTCTTAACAATATGCTCTACCTTATCTTCTCAACAAATCCAACTATCTTAGTTCCACAACAAATCGAAATACCTCACTCCCTTAACAAAACCAAATCCACCACCTCCTCAACAAAGCAAACTAACTCTCCTCCTGAAGATAACCAACTACATCACCTCCATAACAAAACCAACAACCTCACAGTTTCAACAAAACCAACTACCTCACATTCTTAACAAAATTATCTACCTCATCTCCTCAACCAAATCAAATATCTCACCCCCTCATCAAAATCAACTACCTCAACTCCTCAACAAAACAAAATGTCCTAACTCCTAAACAAAACCAACTACCTCCCCTCCTCAACAAAACCAAATCCATTACCTCTCAATAAGGCAAACTTACACCTCTTTAACAAAACCAATAACTTCACTTTCTCAACAAAACCAACTACCTCACCTTCTCAGCACAAATCATCTACCCCACCTACTCAACAAAATGAAATATCTCACTTCATCATTAAAATCAACTACCTCAACTTCTCAACAAAACCAACTACCTCGTTTACTTTTTTTACTTAAAATTTAACTATTTTACTTTGTAAATAGTTTTTTTTACATAATTATAGAATCGTTGTTTTATTATTTTTTTATTTAAAAATTAATAAAAAAACGTTCAATTGCAATTACAGCTGAAGCTGACTCACTACCAATTTAAAATATAATTTTTTTTTTCTGTTATATTAATTGGTCTTTAGTATTTATGAGTTTTAAGAGCATTAAAGACAATTTCTTTTTCAAGGGAAACAATTGCTTTCGTTTTTTAAAAGCGTTAAATTGCGTACAATTGAGTAAAACCGTAGAGATGTTGATTTCATTTTTGTTATAAAAGTGTAACTTGCAAAATCATCTGAAACATTAATAACAATGGAGACCTGACAAATAATAAAATAATAACTTTACTTTTATTCCGTAATTAGTCTTTAAGAAACTACGAAATTTCAATTTAAAGGGACATTTATATAATACAAAATATGCTTCACCAATAATATCTTATAATGCAGAATCGGGATCCGATTAATGATTTTTAGTTGTAGACTCTTGCATTCGATTCGATCCCTACCATTAGGGATACAATGACAATAAACAGCAAGGTCGCCCAACATTTTCATTGGTTAACATAAAGCCAATAAAGTCTCTCCTTCTTCTCAACAAACGAGAAACCGGAATGCGTTGCTCTGTCACGCAAAGAAAGGAAGTGTTTGTGTTTTAATTACATTTTTAAAATCTTTTTTTTTAATTTTAAAAAAAAAATAATTGTTTTTTTTCGTCTGGTGCGTACACGAATAAGTTAAAAGTTTTTTCGTGGCGTGAGAAGGCCACATACAGATGTCCATATGAGAAGAGAAGATTTTCAAAAATTAGTCCACGCACTTGTAGCAGTTGATCCAACCATGCATTAGCACTATTAGAAATTATATATTTAGATTGCTCTTATACGACAGAAATAATTTAAGGCCCCCGGCCCCATAGGATTATTTTAAAGCGATTGAACTTATTTAAAAAGTTTGGCTGACATGCGCACTACGACTTAACAAAGTTTGATCACAAATGGTGGAATGGAAAAGAAGGCATACGGGAATAATGTTTTTAGAGCACATAAAAGAAAAAAAAAAACCAACAACAACCAACAAAATATGTTTGGGTTTTTCAGATGAATGTGATTGCGGTGAAATTCTGTGATCCTTTTCTTTTTTTTCATAACTTTCCAACCCATATAAAATGCTCAAGAGTATTCCTTAGTAGTTAATTTAAATGTATTTGTATTTTGTAATAATAATATACAAACTTTAAGGATAATAAAAGAAAATATAA
Source organism: Lymnaea stagnalis (assembly GCA_964033795.1). Lineage (NCBI taxonomy): Eukaryota > Metazoa > Mollusca > Gastropoda > Lymnaeidae > Lymnaea > Lymnaea stagnalis. Next base: position 67,258 of record CAXITT010000991.1, read on the forward strand.
CATATATTTATATATATATATATATATATATATATACATATATATATTTATACATATATATATATATTTGTCTACGTATTTAAATTTAGTTGTTTACCTTAAAATAATAGAACATAATTATGCTCGTTTTTAGAATCCGAAAGTATTAAATTTATGTTTGTTCTTTGGTCATCCTAACCCATTCTTATATAAATATTTGTTAAAAGAAGTCACAATAAAAATTATATTAATTTGTAATAATATTTAAAAATATAGAACAAAAACAATAATCTCAATTTGGATTTAAGAATACAACACCATGATAATGTCCTCTATCTCACCGACTACCCTCTACTCTTCCCCAGAGACCTATCTCTCCGTATAAAAATATAATTCCGTTATTACTGTTACGAAACACAATATTTTCATTCTTACGTTGGCTAAAATATTTTGCGGGTTTTAAATATGTTATCTCCTTT
>CAXITT010000991.1:71418-95536 GCA_964033795.1 Lymnaea stagnalis
ATAGATAGATAGATAGATAGATAGATAGATAGATAGATAGATAGATAGATAGATAGATAGATAGATAGATAGATAGATAGATAGATAGATAGATAGATAGATAGATAGATAGATAGATAGATAGAAAAAAGGAAAGATATATGGATGAAAAGACAGACTGAATGCTTCCATTAATTTTTTATCAAAATCTATCTTTTATTCGGTAAACTATATCTTTACCTATATAAAATTAATGTATATATGCATGTCCCGGATGTGCTCCTATTACATGCATCCGATTGCGACAAAACTTGTGTAAGTTAATGTACACACACCTGAACATGTTTCTAAATTATTACACATATTTTACAATATTCTGTTTTGGACCCAGGCCCTTACTTATCCCTTCTTTTCTTTCATGATCTAAGTATTCCCGTACACGTTCCCATAACATTCATCCGATTGCAATAAAACTTGGTAAGCTGGTTAGCGTCCACCCAAAATTGTTTCTGAATTATGTTTTCTATTTTGAAATATTCCAGTAACCCTTAATTATCGTTTTATATTATGAACTATATGACTATACTTTCAAAGAGTTATTGCATGGGTGGATGGAATTAAATCAAATACAAGCGACATTTCAGTTTGTGTGTGACCATTATAGTAGATTTCTGAATATAGTACAACCATTTGACAATTTGAAAAGTGTTTGGGACATATGTCCTGTCTGTTGAGGAAGGGACTTAGCTGAAAAGTTCTTGTCGTATTGTCCTGGTTCTTGATTCAAGCTTCCACACAACTTGTTCAACTAATTTTTGTTTTTCTAAAGTTTTATTGCCAACACATAGTTTTGCAAGGGAAGCAATCGAGTTCGCTTTATAAATGACTTCTTATTAACATATTTGAGGATTTTTTTTAGAATATAACAATCTTTAATAAATGTTCTTATACAAAAAATGTGCAAACAATCCTATTAATAATTAACTACATAATTTTATTTTAACCTTTTAAAACTTACACTAAAAACTTTCCATTCATATTTTTCCCCGAAATATATTAATTATTAATTATGCATAAGCAATGCTTTGAAGTCGCTGAGCTCTGCTCCCAAGTGGATTACTATGTCTTATCTTAAGCTTTAGTCCACCTGAATTCGATTACTAATGCTAAGGACAAAATACAAAAGACATTAATTCCGTTTTAACGGATCACAAATTACATTATGAAATAGATACTGCATCATTTGGTCTTTACAAAAGTATAGAGTGCCTATGATCAGCGCCTCTTTCAGAAATTCTTACCTGAAAAACTTGTGGTTGGACCCCAGCACTTGGAAGAGGGGGCATTGGCAAGAGACGCAGCTAAAGGATGCCACATTGGACATAAGTCCTTGAGCACCAGACTAACGCGGACTTTGATGGTATTTAATTTTAGAAAATAATGTGGTTTAGAGTTGGGGGTGGGGATGGGCGAAGACAGGAAACTTGCCCCCTGACGCTCTTGTCCCACTCAGTCTCATATATAAAATAAATTCACACCGGTTTAGCGTGACATTGAGTAATCATTTACCCCAATGATATATTCAACTGTGTTCTGTCACATTAATCAGTCCTGGGGAGCGATGAGTGGAAATGGAGGGTGCCTAAGACTGTCGGAAAAATTCAAATATGCAGGGATTCAAGTTGGCGCTAGTTTAATTCGATGTTTTTTTCTCACATTTATGAGATGAACTTTTAGTTTTTTCCAATGCGAAGGGCTGAAATAGTCATATTAAGAAAACATCACTTACTTACACCAGCCCAACATAAACTAAATACATTTCATTTGCTGTGTTTTAAGGATACTCTTTTTTTCTCTAGCTGTTCTGGCCCTGAAACATTTATAGTCCAGATCAAATGTATGATGACTACAAAGTCAAGAAGACATTTTAGCACATACCTGAATTTAGATTTTCAAAATTGTGTACATATTAGTAGAGGAACGGCAAAGATGCAAATACAAATAAATTAGGTTTAATTGACCTCAGAGCTAAACAAGTGGCGCATTAGGTTTACTAGACCTCAGAGCTAAACAAGTGGCGCATTAGGTTTACTGGAACTCAGAGCTAAACAAGTGGCGCATTAGGTTTACTAGACCTCAGAGCTAAACAAGTGGCGCATTAGGTTTACTAGACCTCAGAGCTAAACAAGTGGCGCATTAGGTTTACTAGACCTCAGAGCTAAACAAGTGGCGCATTAGGTTTACTGGAACTCAGAGCTAAACAAGTGGGACATTAGGTTTACTGGACCTCAGAGCTAAACAAGTGGGGCATTAGGTTTACTGGAACTCAGAGCTAAACAAGTGGGGCATTAGGTTTACTGGACCTCAGAGCTAAACAAGTGGGGCATTAGGTTTACTAGACCTTAGAGCTAAACAAGTGGGGCATTAGGTTTACTGGACCTTAGAGCTAAACAAGTGGGGCATTAGGTTTACTGGACCTCAGAGCTAAACAAGTGGGGCATTAGGTTTACTGGACCTCAGAGCTAAACAAGTGGGACATTAGGTTTACTAGACCTCAAAGCTAAACAAGTGGGCCGTGCAAGCCCTAAAGTAGCAGAGGCCAGAGATTATTTTAATTTATCAGCCTTGAATTACTTAGTTGGGGGGGGGCAAACAGGGCTTTGAAATGGCTAGAGGTTCTGCTTGACTTGCTTTTGTTACATACATGTTTTGTATTACTCAATTACAAATTATTATTTAATTTGTATTTAAAAATATTTTTTGGGCTAACTAATTAATCAATAAATATTGTTTTTTTATTCTTGCTGCAAATGTTTCCATTAAAAAAAAGCTGACGTCATTTTACGATCTGAAAGCAAATTAAATAATAAACTAACATTTGACTTGCAATAAGAAATGTATCTAAATATTTTTTTTAATAACATTTTGTAAAACGGACTATGCAATATTTTTATGGGTTTCACAAAGTGGTCATTTTTATGAATCGAATGCTAATGGCATTGTTAAAGATGACATTAAGATGTTTACAAACAAAATAGCATGCAAATCGTATAAAAATAATCTAAAAATCTCCAAATATTCAGTTAATTCAAATACATATTTTAAATTTAAAACTACTATAAGTTTCTTCAGATAAATTACAAATTGCTTCTTCGATAAAATTTAACGTATTTTTACCAAATCAATAAGAAATGTGTCTAAAACTAGTACAGCTAGTAGAAATGACATGATAATCAAATTGCAAGTTCACACAACATTTCTGGTGTGAGTTATCTTTTCCTAGCTCTCTACTGGAGTCTAAAAAAATAATAAAACATATTTTTTTTTACAATATAGTATAATGCGTTTAAACAGAAATTTCACGCAAAATTAGATTGAGTGAACTCAAATAAAGTTCGACCAAATTTCCTTTCAATCAAATTTCCGTAAATGAAATGTCTCTCAACGGAATTTCCAGTAAACATATTTAAAGCGTGTCACTACTTTGAATGTTATGCCTTTTCATGAAATATAATTTGAACACTAATTGCAAATGTTTATACTATTTCCTTTCATACCATGTTATTCAAGTTTTTAAACTATCGAAGTTTTATTTATTTTGTATTTATTTAATTTCTTTTATAATAAAAATCCCGATACAATGGAGCAATAAAAGTAAGATTTCTGCCTATCATCAAAAGCGTCCAATTTTGGCACTGTAAGATATTTATAATTGAAGAATGAAAGCTTCTAAAAATATTAGCTTTATATATACGGATACTCTTAATATTTATCACGACACCTGTGACGCGTTTATTTAATTACAATTCAATGGGTTTTTATATAATAAAGATACATTTACTTACTATTGCCCAGGGAGCACTCAGCATGCCCATGTGACAATGTCATTTCTCTTGGCGAGATGCCTGAAGGAAACACTGGTAGATAGTTGAATCTACCACATAATATTATAAGTACTTTTTTTGTTGACACAAATGTTTTTTTAATTCTTTCATTTTCCAAGATCTTATTTTTTGAAAATCCAATTTCCGAAGTGAACAATGCGATCACTTAAGTTATTAACATGTCTCTATTTCTTTTCCTATTTTTATCTTCACTGTCTGCTGAGGAAGGCGCTTATTCGAAAAAATTCTCCTCCTGGTTCTTAAATCAAGCTTTCACATAACTTTTTTAATATTTTTTTTTTTTTTATTGTAGGTTTATTGGAATTGTTTTTTTTTTTCAAGGGAAACAATCGATTTCGCTTTTTAAAACTTTTTTTCCATATCTTGGAGGATATTCGAGCAATTTTTTTATATTTTACTTTGACTTGCAGAAAAAGGTTACATTCTATTAAAGCAATCACTTAAGTTATTAACATGTCTCTATTTCTTTTCCTATTTTTATCTTCACTGTCTGCTGAGGAAGGCGCTTATTCGAAAAAATTCTCCTCCTTGTTCTTAAATCAAGCTTTCACATAACTTTTTTAATATTTTTTTTTTTTTTATTGTAGGTTTATTGGAATTGTTTTTTTTTTCAAGGGAAACAATCGATTTCGCTTTTTAAAACTTTTTGTCCATATCTTGGAGGATATTCGAGCAATTTTTTTATATTTTACTTTGACGTGCAGAAAAAGGTTACATTCTATTAAAGCAATCATTGCACATTTCTTTCAACATATTATGTACATTTATTTTTATATTTCATTGTATTAAAATAAAAACTATACATTAATATTTTTAACAGAAACATTTTTAGTTATATACATATATTTATTAGGTGTAATCACTGTCTGTATTCAATTATGACAAGTGAGTTGTTATGCATCTTATATGATATGTAATTCACTTGAACTCGATTCTCACAGCCAAAGATACATTACAAATGTATTTTAATATCATACATTGTTTTTTGCAATTTACATTATGTCATAAATATGGCATCTTTCAGTCCTCGAAACACAATAGATTACTGTTTCTTTTATAAATCTTTCAGGTAGGGTGGAAGGTATTGCAGACATTCTTAAAAGTGGGGAGGGGGAATGCCAGTGGCCATGGGCGTAGCTAAGGTGTGGATAAGCTGACATACATCCCAGGGTGTCCGACTAGAGTATGGGGTTCCATTATATTTTATTTTTCAAAATAATGGGTTTCAGGCTTGGAGAGGGGGCTGGGCATAATTTGTCCTCTGACGCTAAACACACAGAAGTATTTGCAGCCTATGGCGGAACTAATTGTGGTTTAACCACAAGGCAGTGTATCTAGTAATGTCCAGATTGAAGTTCATCTTCATCAGAAAGTAGTGTGGAAATTGAAGGCAACGATAAATCTTGATCGATATAAGGTCTGTAAGTGTCTGCAATATAGTAAATTTTTTATTATATCAAATTAACGAGATGTATTTTTTTAATTTGCTTGATTTCAATGTGTCTATTGTACTTTGTGAATGGGAAGGAAATGTTTTAAAGTTTGGTGGGCGGCATTATGGCGCCCAATGGTATAAATAAACTGCATGCACACTCTTTGTGGCGTGCCCCGTGGTAATCATTTGAGACGCTTTTATAATTGACCCAACTGTGTAACACTAATCAGCGTGATTGAAGGGGTGCAGAAATTTAGGGCGCCTAAGACAGTCAGACATACTCAAAATGGATGGGGCGTTTTGGTGCATACTTGAAGTTGTTGCTCTTTGTAGACAATTTGGTGGGGTCAAATCAAACTTTCGGGTGAAACGTGGCAAATACATCCATAATAATTAACAAGGAAATCCTAATTAAGGAATAGCATGACGTTAACTATATTCCCTCTAGCTGTGTTACCCTTTAGGGTAAGCCTTTTCCATAAATTATTCATAATATTGGGAATATCCCCTGACTAGTTTTAATCAATTTAAAGTACATACATACATGTTATTACATATGTGAAATTAGTTTTGCAGTGTTCTAAATTTTCTTCGAGAGCTATCAAAGAGACCATCGTTTAAAAAACAAATATATTTCACGTAACCTTAGAACCTTCGTGTAAGCAATAAAACACCTACGACAGCATGGTCATTTGGATATGTTAGTTGTCAAAGATTCTGGTTAGTGAATATTTGGGCTGTCTAGGGTGTAGATGATTCTCAACAACGGTCTAGTTAATTCACTGGACAAGAAGCGTTCATTACATCAGTCATTTTATGTATTATCTCAATACAACATCAAATCAGGTTCATATTATAAGTCCTTCATGCATTCATCATGTGTCGGACCATCCACTCATCCAAAGAACATATTCTAGGGAGTAACAACTCGTCTCACTGTCCCTAGCCCTCTCTCCCACAATCACTCCCGTGATCCTAGTCACCTGATCTCCGTTAACATTAATCAGTGAATGTCCCGCTTCAGAAGTTGATCCCCTTTTTATATATCCTACATTCATTCACTCGTGACTCAAACTATCATTTGCCCATGACATGAGAATACTTCATATTCGCCCATGACTTGAGAATAGTTTACATTCGCCCATGACTTGAGAATATTTCACATTCGCCTATGACATGAGAATAGTTCACATTCGCCCATGACTTGAGAATATTTCACATTCACCCATGACTTGAGAATAGTTCACATTCGCCCATGACTTGAGAATAGTTCACATTCGCCCATGACTTGAGAATAGTTCACATTCGCCCATGACTTGAGAATAGATCACATTCGCCCATGAGTTGAGAATAGTTCACATTCGCCCATCACTTGAGAATAGTTCACATTCACACATCACTTGAGAATAGTTCACATTCGCCCATGACTTGAGAATATTTCACATTTGCCAATGACTTGAGAATAGTTCACATTCGACAATGACTTGAGAATAGTTCACATTCGCTTATGACTTAAGAATTGTTCACATTCGCTCACAAATCATACACATTCAAACAACCACACTACATGATGATCACATGACCTTAAACATCGTGTGAGCCGTGCAACCCCTACGACTGCCTGGTGCCTCGGATATGTTAGTGGATTAAAGATGTGATGAGGATATTTTCTTAATAATCATTTTTTATATGTAGTGTGTGGGGAGTTGGGGACTAAACGAAAAAGTTCTTAAAATGGTTGTGTTACGCAAAAAGTTTTATATTACTAAAATAGTTAAGTAGCCTTTATCTTTTATTGACATTATTTTAGGGGATAGCTTTTGAATTAAGAAATTAATTTTCCATGCACACAATTTTTTTTTTTTATTTAAAAGGATTCAAACCACGTATGCCAGTCAAGAGAGGAAGCTCAACAGTGTCCATCAAAGATAAAATATTGAACTACATCCACGGAATGTATTTTAGTTTCACGAATAAGGAATACGATTTTTTTCACTTCTAAAACTAGAGCCAAGGAAAGGACTTGGAACGATTATCAAAATTCTAGTTCACAAAAAATGTTTTTCTTAACTTTCAAATTGATTCTTATCTAAAGTTAGGGATTTTGTTTATCATATGCTGTTTAAAAAAAAGTATAGCATCTGGGAAGTTAATTCAATTAATGTAGGCAAAGTATTTAAGAAAAAACAACAAATACGTTATTTAATACACTTGGTAACAAAATGAGGCACATTTAAAAAAAACAAAACAACATATTTTCAATGTAATAAGAACTGATGAAACATGCACCATTTGAAAGCGTTATTTAAATTTATGAAATAGAAATAAAACATAATGAGGTCATACAATTTAAAATTAACATATATCCTAACATTGAAATTCACTCTTTTACGAGTAACTATAATTTGAAAACATGTTGCTTTTTTTTTTTTGATAGTTGACTAACTATTTTTAACATTGAAGATCTCTAAATGTATTTTAATAATGAAAGTGTTAAACTTGTGATGTTGCCAAAATAATTGAATTCACACAGCAATTAAGAGAAAAAAAACCTTGAAGTTATAATGTAGTGACCAGTATGAAGTTTATAGCCGATTTATAACTAAATTATCGAGCTCTGCGATTTCTATTGATTTCATTAATTTTAATGGGTTAAATGCACCAGTTACTATTGTCAATACAAAATAAGTTTTCCATGTATTTGTTAACACATTTTACTCGGTGGGACACTTGACTTGACCCAGGAATGGGCAGATACCCAAAGAAGACATAGCTGAAAGTAACATTGTCTCAAATTTCTCACTAGGCTGATCTCGGAATGGCAGGCTCGGCTGCATTTCTCACAGCGTAACCTGAAATCCTGGATAGATTTAGCCTTCTGTATTATTCTTTTTGTCACAATGGCTTAGTTTAGCATATTTCTTGCATATTTGACTTGATCATACACTACTGTTTGCCATCTGGAACTTTGCTTAGTGATCATCCTCAATTTGTTCCATTCTCTGTTCCAGTTGCAAACGTCCTAAATTCGCCACCATCCAATAAGTCTTGTCATCTCTCAATGCAGGGGATCCTTTATACTATGGTTTTCCTCCATTCTCATTAAATTGTCTATCTAGCGAATGCACCTCTTGCTAAGCGCTGATAACATACAACACGTTTTTGCATGTTCCTCTGTGTTATGTACCTACCAGCTTAAATGAGATAAATGCGACGCAGACATCTTTGACGGAAGCTGTTGAGCTTTCTCTCTAGACTGGCTTACGTGGTCCACACTTCACAGCCGTAGTGGCGTGTTAAGTACACATGCCTGATAGACGCTTAGTTTAAGATTATTTAACACATGCTTATTTATGTTAAGCAATATTTCTTTTTACATTAAGATCCAAATGTTTACGTCTTCGTCAACAGATTGCAAACTAGAGATGGTTAAACCAAGGTATGTGAAATGTTTTACAACCAACATATTATGGTCCTAAATACATAAGTTAGGAAGCAACGGTGTCTCTTTCATCATGATACTTTTTTGTAGATTAATTAATAGACCAAAAACTTTACATTCATTTAAGAGTTGATTAACTAGCCGCTGAAGACATTCTCCTGTGTTTTGTGTAAAGTCGGTATTGTCAGCGAAAATGAATTCTTTGTACCTTGGTCTTTGTATGAATAAGGGCGGTATTGAAGAGCGTGCCATTAGAATTGTTATTTACATTGAAGAACTATCGAGAAGAAATGCATAAGTGCTTTCATGTAAATATAAAACTTTGTTTTACTTAGCGGCTGACTCGGAACGCCTTAGAGATTGCAACATGTAAGGTGACTGTGCTATGCATGATTTTCTAGAAATAAAAGATTGAGTATCAGCAGTCCTATGGGTACATGATACTATTCAAGATACTGAAAGGCCTTTCTGTTGTCAGTAATGAGACCATGGCTGGCTGTGTTGTAGTAAAGTTAGATAATTTTGTCAGTAAAAGGTCATGCATAGTTGTATTGTAGTGAAGTTACACAATGGTGTCAGTAAAGAGACCACGGATTGCTGTGTTGTAGTAAAGTTAGATAATGATGTCAGTAATGAGACCATCCATATCTGTATTGTTGTGAAGTTAGATAATGATGTCAGTAATGAGACCATGGATTGCTGTGTTGTAGTAAAATTAGATAATGGTTGCAGTAAAGAGACAAAATATGGCTGTGTTCTTTTGACGTTAGAAGTTCTACTTACACAGCAAGAATCTGCAGACTAAAAGCTTTACTCTTAATGTTCATGGAAATGTTCGGATTAACCTGAATGTCATAAGATTGTTTCTGCACGAAAAGCGCTGACGATTGGTGGTATATGCCTCTTTAAAATAAATTTAAAAATCGAACGATTATGAAATTTCGGTAGCAAGAAGAGTAAAGTTTAAGAAGAGAATGGCAAGATAACTATTTAGTATCCACAATGGAAGAATTAAGAATTTTTTTTTTGGGGTTCTACTATCATTTGAAAGTGGTATGGTAAAGGGTATTGATTTTGATCACGTTATTGACAATTTGCAGCTTTGAAGACCAGGAAAGCACAATTTAAAAAAAGTAAATTCAATTTTTAAAATATATTACTTGACGTCGTTACAGATCTTAAATTTATTTACTTCATGACCTCCGATTATTTGACCTTTTTAGTGTTGTACTGTAAACCGAATTTAACTAGCGTAAATCCATCATGTAGGTGAGGGGGAGCTGACGGGATAAGGCCACACGTTTACATCACTAGATTTCACTAACCCTAGCTACGCCCCTGTAAAATAGTACGTCTTTTCTCTCTTTAACTCTTACTGTTGTATAAATCTACTTAGCTGGAAAATCGATATGAGTGCATTATGTCTCTACATTAAATGAAATAGATAGGTAGAAGCCTGCCGTTGGGTGAATACATGATCTTACTTAGAGTTTTTAATTATTTTATTTCACATTTTTTTAAAAAAGATGTAATGAAGTTCTAAGATAACTAAATAACAATTTGACCACAAAGTGTCTGTCTTTAAAACTCAAGCAAACAACATGTACTTAATGACAATACACAATGTTGCTGCTGGCATCCGTCAGTCACAATGTGACAATGGCGTGGGCTTCGGAGGAAATCCACATGGCCTGGGATTATACTTGAAGGATTATAAGGTGGTTCCCAACAGCAAATCGGCTCTCTCCACGCCGCTGGATAACCCAAGGGAACATCATTGGATGATACAGCTTGGCACCAGTGACGTCAAATACACAATATATACTAAACAATATCTTAAAGACGTGATAGTTAAGATTTAAAAAATATAATGTACATGTTAGTTTTAAATATATTTTCAAGCAATAAAATGTTTTAAAGTTAAACGATCCAATTCGATGTCTCACAACTGACTATGTAAGTTTACAGCACTATTTGAACTAGTCCAAAGATTGCAACATAAATATTGAATAAAAATAATAATTTAAAAAAACAAAAAAAGCAAGCGTTTCCAAAAAATTAACAAAACAAAATAAATCAGACTTCTCACAACTGCAGTGCATAACTGTTGCATAATTCGATTGTATCGATTTTTTATACATATTACAAAAAAAAATAGAAGAGGATATGGAAACAAAATTGCGAAAAGGGATATAATTATTGATGCTTTTATAAATGTATACATAGAGCGAAATATATCTCAGTATTTTTGGGACATATTATTACTTTGTTTGCAGGTCGTTTTTAATAATATATTAAATAATTATGTACAAAAATACTTTCACTAAATGAAAGTTGTATTGTTTTCTTATTTTATTATGTGTTTTTAGGAAACAATGAGATAACGTTTATAAAATAAATTTAATTTTAATTCAAAAGCTTAACCAAAGCGGTTGCCAAAATGTCACCTTATGTAAACTCGAGTATTCTCTCCAATTCGTTCCCTACACGAAGGGATGCCACATATAAAATAAATGATAAGCTTATTAAGTGGCAGCAGCCAATGTTTGTGGGCTGAAGACTAGTAATGCTCTCTTTACATTAAATGTTTATGTGTTAAAGACCAATTAATACAGTTATCTGTATTTAGAATTTATTTATTCAAAGCTCCTGTGACAGTCAATGTTTCCGTCAGAATTCATAGTCTTTGGAAAATGCTATGTCAGATAAGGACTATTTTTATCATGCCATATCAATATAAAGCCTTGTTGCATATTGCCGTATTTGTCAGAATGTGAGAAATCACCGAATATTTACAGCTAGACTGAGGAAAATTACCCGACCAGGTGGTACAGTCATACAGAAGTTACCCCTAGACACAAGCCGGTGATAAAATCATACGAGAGTAATCTCTAGACACAGGCAGGTAATCAAATCATACAAGGGTATCCCTAGAAACGAGAAGGCGATAAACTTATAAAAGTGTTATCCACATGTATCTCCCAATAAAAGTAATTTCACAACAAAACATTATTTAAGTTGTTTAGCCAAAAAAACACAAATGTTTACCACGTTAAGACAGCAAAACAATTGTTTACCACGTGAGGGCAACGAACGTTATGTTTACCATGTTATGCCAACAGAGCCTATGTTTACCATGTTATGCCGACAGAACCTATGTTTATCATGTTATGCCAACAGAGCCTTGTTTATCATGTTATGCCAACAGAGCCTATGTTTACCATGTTATGACAAAAAAACTTTGTTTACCATGTTATGCCAACAGAGCCTATGTTTACCATATTATGCCAAAAAAACCTTTGTTTACCATGTTATGCCAACAGAGCCTATGTTTACCGTATTATGCAAACGGAGCCTATGTTTACCATGTTATGCCAACAGTCGGATACAAATGGTACAATACGGTTGTCTCGGATACAAATGGTAGTTATGCCAACAGAGCCTATGTTTACCATGTTATGCCAACAGAGCCTATGTTTACCATGTTATGTCTACAAACCTATTTTTTATCACTTTATGTCAAGATGAAACAATTTACACATAAGACACCTTGTAGAGATTTGGATTTTTAAAGTAAAATACGTTGTAGAATCTTCAACATTCATTAAAAACTTTCAAGAATTTTCAAAAACAAAGTTAAATAATATATAATTCAGTACAGTAGTTATATAATTATAGAAACATAGGAACCACAAAAATTGATATTTGTATAGTCTTAAAACTCCATTTTAGGTATGGCCTAGCTGGGGTGGGCGCAGGCGGGGCGGGCCTAGGTGGGGCAGGCGTTGGTATGTTGGTCCTAGGTGGGACGGGCCTAGGTGGGACGGACGTAGGTGGGGCAGGCCTAGCTGGGGCGAGCGTAATTGGCGCGGGCCTAGGTGGGGCGGGCGTAGGTGGGGTGGGCCTAGTTGGGGATTCTATATATATAGGGTTTATTTAATTGTCACAAGATAGGGTCCTTAAATAAGGATGTAGAGGAATGGTCAAGTTTAAGTTTTTTTGTTTTTTTTAAAGCCATTTTAAGGCGTATTTGAGAAATATTGTGAATATTATGATTTTGAAACCCATTTTCAAAAATGTTGGTCTGAATATTTCCATTAATTTTANAAAGAATATTTCGTAATGTACAAAAACATATTTACAAAGAAAATATCTACATTTAAAAAAAAACAACTAAAAACAATTATACAGAAGTGTTTAAGCCACTAGGCAGTGTATCGATTTATACAAAAATTTATGAACATCTTTATCGGGAAGTAGGGTGCAAATCGAGGGCGCCGATGAATCGTAATCGATAGGGGAGTCTAGGGAGCCTGCACCCTAGAAAATATGTTGAAAATCAAGAGATGTATAATGTATTATACTTGAATTTAAAATTTTATTATACTTCTTGAATGAATAAGTACATTTTTAAAGTAATTGTAGGAGGCATAAACGCACCCGGTTCCAAACATGAATTAAATTAACTTCGTTAGTGGCGTGCTCCAGGGTAATCACTGGGCTGAAGGTTATTATCAACCTCTTACTAAAAAAATTAGGGAGGGGGTGCAGAATTTAAGGTGCTATAGGCAGTCAGAGAAACTTAAAATGCAAGGGTACATTTTCGCGCATTTTTGAAGTTTTTCTATATTTCAGACATATTTGAAGTTGCATTTCAAACTTTCGATTTGGGAAGGACGAAATTAGCCACAATAATATCCAAATCCATTTTAAATTCGGAACCACTGGATGTAAACTAAATTTACCCTAGTTGTCCATAACTTGAGAGATCCTTTTTGCTCCATTTTATTCTCGTCCCATCAATCGTGATAGTCGCTAGAAAATGTTTGTGTTCAGCAAAAGAAAATATATTATATTATAAACCAAACATTAGTCAAGTAACTTTTATTTTATAGTTACATTATTTTGGGTGATAGCTGCTTGATTAATAAATGAATATATATATATATATATATAAATGTTTCCATTACCGGAAAGCATTGCAAATATTATTAAATATGCTGAACCCAGATGGAAAAAAAACAAACTTTCTTATAATTGTTGTAAAATCTAAATATTTCCAATTTTACCAGAGCCAAAGACAAAAGAAACGGTTAATAAGAAATGTGCATACAATTGTATGGGTTTTGAAAACTGGTAATTTGTATCAATCGTATTTGAATGACATTACAATGTTAAGGAGCCATGACTTTTAAAGTATGATATGCTTTAATTATAGGTAGTAGGCAGGCAACATGCTTTTTAATTTTGTATAAATACTTAGCTTATATTTATTATGAAAACCTTCCTACGTTCTTTTTCTCTTTTTAATCTCATGATGCTAAAAAAAAAACTGCCCATCCATAGGGGATGCCCATGACGTCATTGTATTTTCGATTACAATCAAACGAGCATTTCGATTATCATGACAAATTCTTTGTTGGTTACACGTTTTTTGAAAAAAAAAATGTTCTTTTGACCACTTCGTCTATTCTGTGGATTTAGTTTAAAATATTCTTTTTAAGTATAGCGAAATGACAATTTTTAATTTATTTTATGAAATGTATAGTATTTTTTCAAATCTAAAATACGAGTTATTTCTACGGAATTATGGGAAAGTTCTACTTTATTTGCATACAGTTCCCTTAGGCAAAATCCATTTGATTGGGGCTCTCTGCGAATGTAAATACACTTTGTCCATCTCAAATTGTTGGTCGCAATCGATTTGTTCAGCCAACTTATGTGAAACATTTTGTATCAATAGAAGCTGGATGTAACTGGCAAAACATATAAATATAAAAGAGTTGTACGTATATATGTATGTATGTATAATATATGTATGTTTATCCCAATCTTGCTCCTACAAAATTCATGCGATTGCAATAAAACTTTGTTGAGTTGTTGCCCAGAAATCCGAGCATTTATGTCTGTCATTAAAACCCTTTTAAAATATTCAAATTTTTGGCCGTTGCCACTTATTCCAATTAAGATAGATAAATACACTGCCAAGAGACTTAACTACTATTAGTGCCGTCACGGGCAGCCGAATATTTTCCAGAGAGTTTAGCTTTAGGGAACAAAAAATATTTTTGCGCCCCCCTCCCTTTTTTTCAATCCTAAAACCCATTATTTTAAACCATTAAATAATATCAAGGCTATCTCCACACTATTCAGGCGCCCCAGGTCGTATATGTCAACTGCTAGGCGCCAGCTACGCTTCTGGCTACCAATACTGCCACAATTACGCAAACATATTTTCGATGCCCCAAAACCGCCACTAGGAATAATTTCTGAAAAAAATAGTAGTGCTTTGCAAGGATACAAAAATGACATTGTTATTTCAATGCTTTATGTAATATCATAACCAACTGAATTAAATGTGTCTCATATCCCTGGATGTGGGGACCGAATTCAAGTGGACTACGGCTCTCAATAGAACGTATTATCCACTTGTCAAAAGAAACCAGATACAAGAAAACTTCGTTTAAGCATGTAGTATAGTACATTTATTTCTGTCAAAATTGTAAGTTTAAAGTTTTTATCTCAAAAAATTTAAAATGAAAAAAAAAAATTAATTTTAATAATATTTGAAAATATTTGCAAAATATGTGTGAAACATTAAATATAACTACAAGTGCATGAAAAAAAAATGTCTCACAGAATTCCTTAAAAATATCGATAAATACATTAAGAAAGTAAATTTGATTGTTTCGATTGAATATCAATTATATAAATTCTTTAAACAAAAAGACATTGTGGAAAACGTGTGTAAAATATTGAAATAAGAACAAATAGAGTCAGACAAGAAATTTTTGGCCAAGAGACTTTCCTTACAGACGGGACAAATGAAAATTTAACAAGAAATAGAGACAAGTTAAAAACTTAAGTGTTTTTTGCGGAAGTCAGATTTTCCAAAAACAACAGGATACAGGAAGTAAAAGAATTCATGAAATGTTATTGTTAAAATAAACTCATTTATAATATCATGTTATTGTTGCTACTCTATGCCAGTGTTTCTTTCAGGCATATCTCTTCAAGACAGATCCGACTGTCCCACGAAGCAAGTCAAGTTTCCTATGGGTCATGAGTGCAATAAGACGAAATATATTTGAATTAAAAAAACGATTAGATTGACATAAAATAAACAAGTAAATGATACCGTAAACTAAATCAAATTGTGCATATATTTAAAGCTAATCTCGTTTGAGGTAGAAACCGACCGAAAGGGATTTTCTCATTTCGGCCGCAAACCGAAACTAGGTCGAAAGTTAAAAATGACTTTCGTCTGAAACCGAAGCAGTATCCAAACGCTTCAAGTGACTTTCAAACGAAATCGAAGCCGAAAGTAATCTTAAAGTGACTTTCGGCCCAATCCGAAACCAAAATATGTATATATTTTAAATTCGTTCATGCATACATTCTGTAAACAATGATGGGGAAATTATTAATATTTACATTCTTTTTAAAACATAAGTTAAATTGTGAACATTCATAAATAAACATCTAGTTAATACGTAGGCATTTACCATTTCGATTTAAAAGTAATCTACATTTATGTAATTTGTTTTTGAAAGTAGTATGGCAAGAGAAAAGTTGGACCAGAGGAGATGGGGTGGGGCAAAATTCATGAAAAATAAGCACGTGGTTTCCCTTTGCACTTATTCTAAAATTACAATCTGGAATATATACTTGATAATACCTGCATTAAATATTATGTCCCTAATAGAGTCAATCGACACCTCAGCATCATTCATTAAAGCTTTAAAAAATCACCACAATATTATCGTCATACTAATGATGTGTGCTTTCATAAACAGCTGGCAAGACATATGATAAATATTTTTTGTTTGTGGTTGAATACGTTAGCGTTGTCTAGAGTGTATGAATCTCCCCAGGCCCAGTCTTCCACTTCCCAATTGTGGCATCTCTCTCATAATAAACACAAGGTCCATTGTAACTTCACAATATTTTATTATATGCTATACAAATCAGGCCACTGTTATTAAATAACAGGTGTGGCATGTAGATTATATATCAATCCATACACTTTCATTAGTGAAAAATCCTCTCTCAACTCAGTAAGTCGTTTGGGGTCAAAATACACGACCTCTCAATCAAAATTCCTCTCTCACTCTAACAACGTGAATCTAAGACTACGACTCTGTGAACTCCGACACATCAGTTAAACTCATCTCGACACATGTCACAACTCTCACTAACAACCAACCTGTCTCTCTCTCCTACTCTTGCTATCGGCTCAGCTCTCCCGAAGACTCGTACTAACAACCAACCTGTCTCTCTCTCCTACTCTTGCTATCGGCTCAGCTCTCCCGAAGACTCGTACTAACAACCAACCTGTCTCTCTCTCCTTCTCTTGCTCTCGGCTCAGCTCTCCCAAAGACTCGTACTAACAACCAACCTGTCTTTCTCTCTCCTACTTTTGCTCTGGGCTCAGTTCTCCAAAAGACTCGTACTAACAACCAACCTGCCTCTCTCTCCTACTCTTGCTCTCGGCTCTCCCAAACACTCGTTTTAACTACTAACACCTAACACTTTTATATCACTACAAATCACTCAGCATACACTAACGTTCCACATCACGAACCAACATCACGCTCTGACCTCACGATCAACAATTTACAAAACACTCTCACGATCAACAACTTACAAAACAATCTCACGATCAACAACTTACAAAACACTCTCACAATCAAACACTTCCCCTACATAACATTCACAACAATCTAGTTCACAACAGTATATTTTAAAGTGAAGGTCTGCATTTGTTTTTCTAGTTTCTTGAAACAGTTTATGTAATTCACCAGAATGTTCCTCAGAAAAATTGTCTAACATTTCAGAAGAAAGCTCCATTCCTATTTCTTGCTCCTTTTTAAGCTCCCCAAATTGCTTGGCTAATTTCACATAATATTTAGTCCACTTGTTTATAAAATGACAGCCTCTTTTGGTTTAGATGTTTTGCGAGCATGAAACTCTTCCCTCATGTACGGTGTGCCGATTGCCTGTATGTTAGGTGGAAGACCTCTGTGATATTTTAAAAGTGATTCACGAACAAGCTCTCACCTGAGATGTGTGTTGAGACATAGCAAAGAAGTTGTCCAATGACCTTTTACAGCAGATTAGGGTGACAGAGGCTTTTTTCTGATTACATATTTTAACACATTGAAAGAGAACTACGACAGCCATAGTCTCATTTAGAAGCAAAGTATATGAAACCATGAATTGGACATTTGATTAGAATTTTTTATGCCCCAAAAACTCTGTTGTAGTTGTTATTTGTTTCTTTCCCAAGAAAGTGTCAATGACAGCAGCTACGTATAAATTTTGTTTCTGTACGAACAGCAATTTGTTTCAAATACTCTAGAGACAGCAAAGAGTTTAACTACTGTAGGAAGAGCCACGATTGTAAATACTATAGGAAAAGTTAAGACTTCAAATTCCGAAGGGATTGAATAGTAGGTAGTTTTTATTTTCAGTTTTAGTTGTGTAGCAAGGTTTTGACAATAAGTTGAGACTACTACTACAGTGACATTTTGTTACCTGATTATTTTTGTTTAGCTTTGAGTTGGTCTATTACAATTTTCCTTCATTTATGATCTAGCTTACATTTAAATCTTTTAATATTTTCTAATATCAAAACCCTAACTTTGATGATTCGATGTACACACTTTTATTTAACTTGATTAGCAAAATATTTAGAAAACAATATAACTTCTTTAAAAAAAAGCACCCATCCAAAATGTACTAAACAAGTATAAAATATGTATTTCAAAGCTTTAGAGTTTTTACAGTCATAAGGCTAAAAATAATTTTCATTATATGGCTCTTGTTATAATATATATATATGTATTTCATTATTTAAAAACTTTGAAAGGATAGTTATGCCATAAATATTTTACAAGGGAAATAAATGCTTATTTTTTTTTTAAAAGATATATTAAATTATTTCATGCTACAAAAATATAATTTTTCAACCAATGTAATTAGAAAATAACATTATTTTTTCATTATGCTGGCGTAATTTAATTTTTGTAGCTCTCTTTTGCTGCCTCATAATAAACTTTGAATTTTTAATTATAAAATAAATATATGTAATAATTCATAAAGCTTAATGAAACTACGACGTACAACAATAATTGTCTTAAAATGAAAGTACACTCTCGAATTCACTCCCTACTTGTAGGGATGATACGTAAAAATACTCTCTTACACCTACCCATTATAAACATCTCACACAATTTCTCGGTCGTCCAATGGACATGTATATTACAATAGCTGTAATAGAATTAAATATATTTCACGTCTGTAAAATGTGCCCACCTAACAAGCAGTGACTATTGCCTAGGGCTTAGCTAAAGTATGAAGCTTGGGGGGGGGGGGCATATCCCCCATGCACACCTAAATGGGATTTGGTCATTTAATAGATGAAAATAATTATTTTTTAGTGCTGAGCTGAGCTGACCTCAGGAGTAAAAAGAAATTGAAATATATCACATATAATCCCTGACTAAAACAATATGGTATAACCTGTCATTAAATAACTTCTAATTATTTACATAAACAATATAGTATAACACATTTGTTATATAAATACTAATTCTTGACTCAATTTAACATCTTATAACCTGTAATTTAATCATTTCTAATTCTTAAGGCAATCAATATAGTATAACACATTCAATAAATCACTAACACACTGTTTTTGAGGTCAATACATTTATTTTATGGAATGAACACATCACATTTAATTTATAATACTATAATTACATTGTTTGGATATAGTATTATGAATCTTTGTTTAACAAAACTCATTTAAAAGTGTATTTACTTCATGACGATAATATTGTCTCTCGCAGACGGAAAGATGCCTACTATACCTTATGACGACACATTTGTGAGCGCAAAGTGATACAACAAATATTAATGCTATTGACATTATTTATACTATTGTCTTGATAAAGTCAGAGTCAGAACTCCGGAGAGAAATCATGTCTTTCAGTGCGGGTAGCGCCCTTATGTACTGATTCTATAGTCATTTTTCACATTTGTAGTAACTATTCTAGTGTCTCTGGTTTTTCATTTGTATTTTACTTGTGCAGTTTAAATAGTTTACACATTTCAAATAATTGTAAAGTACTTAGATCTGTAAGGTAAGCGCTATACAAAAATGCCCAAAATAAATAAATACATAAATATAAAACTGTTTCCACATTTGAACCATAGCTTCATTGTTTTATATTTGTTATAAAATCAGGGATATTTCAGTGTGTTGGACTTGGTGTGAAGATTGATGTTCTCCTGGAAAGTCTACAGAGTGGTGGTAAATGGTATGGTGGATGATGCTCTCATGGGCAATATCCATGAACTGGGGTAACTAGAGGGGCACTGGATGTTCTCATAGACCAGAATAAGTCAGGGTAGTATAATTTTTATGTGTTTTAACTGTCGTGGCGATGAGTGTTCTCATTGACCATCTCCATTGTATGTGTGGTAACTGTCGTCAAGCTTGTTTTTCTCATAAACCGTCAATAGTATGTGTGGTAACTATCGTGAAGATGGTTGTTCTCATAGACCGTCTCTAGTATGTGTGGTAACTGTCGTAGGGATGGTTGTTCCCATAGTTCGTCTCTAGTATGTGTGGAAAATATCGTGGAACTGGATGTTTAATATTCATACATCAGAAGCTTTTATGGTGACAGAGATCCTTAGTGTTATCATCGACCTTGTCTTGACATCAGAAGCTTATATGGTGACATAGATAATTATTGTTATCACCGACCTTGTCCTGACATCATAAGCTTATATGGTGACAGAGATTTTTATTGTTATCACCGACCTTGTCCTGACATCAGAATCTTATATGGTGACAGAGATCATTATTGTTATCAGAAACCTTGTCTTGACGTCAGAAGCTTATATGGTGACAGAGATCATTATTGTGATCACAGACCTTGTCTTGACATCAGAATCTTATATGGTGACAGAGATCATTATTGTTATCACCAACCTTGTCTTGACATCAGAAGCTTATATGGTGACAGAGATCATTATTGTTATCACAGACCTTGTCTGACATCAGAATCTTATATGGTGACAGAGATCATTATTGTTATCACAGACCTTGTCCTGACATCAGAAGCTTATATGCTGACAGAGATCATTATTGTTATCACAGACCTTGTCCTGACATCAGAAGCTTATATGGTGACAGAGATCATTATTGTTATCACAGACCTTGTCCTGACATCAGAATCTTATATGGGGACAGAGATCATTATTGTTATCACCGACCTTGTCCTGACATCAGAAGCGTATATGGTGACAGAGATCCTTATTGTTATCACCGAACTTGTCCTGACATCAGAAGCTTATATGGAGACAGAGATCATTATTGTTATCACCGACCTTGTCCTGACCTCTGAGCTTTTTTTGAACGAGATATTTGCAGATCTTTAGAGCCCTAAAGTTTATACGGATCAAGGTAGCTCAGAGCACTAAGAACACAAACACAACATCACAGGTGGGAGGATAACAATTATCTTACATAAATTATATTTAAATTATTTCCATCACTTAATTCATTATATTTCCAAAGTATTATCTTTCTTAATATTTTATTTTTACAACACTAAATTAGTATTTAACATTTTTATTTTGATTTGTACTTTCAACTTTACACATGATATAATTTTCATGTTATCCTTATGCATCTTCTTTAATTAACAGTTGACTCTTTTTTACAATCTTCAATTATCATTTTACTCTTTGTAGCGTATTCAATTATCATTTACTTTTTTGTAACCTTTTCAACTACCCTTTGACATTTTGTTCCGTTTTTCAATGATCATTTGACATCGTGTACCATCTTCAATGATTTTTATGACTCTTTTGTACTTTCTCAATTGACATTCGAATCATACGATGTTTTTTGATATCGCGAGTTTTCATGGCATATTGATCCAAATGTAATGATATTGTTTGATATGTTTCCTAGCTCAACTTATGTAGGTTTAATATCTCATATTTAAAATCAATGAAAAAGCCGTGTGTACCATATAAGTCATTATTTCATGTGTAAATATCGGTATCAAGCGACTCACATTCATATTTAACTAATTTGCGAAAGTAAGGGATCTGTGAAGAAGACTAAATCTTAGATTTGGTTGTCCCAACCTGGTTGGAGTATTGGGGATGGAGAAATAAACACAATACAGATACAGAGACATGCATACACATACAGCACATACGTAGCCGTTATCTACCATCTAAAATCTGCATCATATACTGAGACATATATCATCTAAATCATCATCAGGTACTGA
This sequence comes from Lymnaea stagnalis, assembly GCA_964033795.1. Lineage (NCBI taxonomy): Eukaryota > Metazoa > Mollusca > Gastropoda > Lymnaeidae > Lymnaea > Lymnaea stagnalis. Next base: position 93,499 of record CAXITT010000991.1, read on the forward strand.
GTCATATATTACCTAAACATTGCATTAGACATTAATACAAATATCATCTAAAGACTACATCAGACACAGATCAGATATGATCAAAATATTTATTATCTAAAGATCGCATCAGATACTGAAATATCTAGTATTGAAAGATTGCAACAGATACTGAAACATATTTTAACTGAATAAGGCATCAGATACTGAGAAATCTACATCTAAAGACCACATCACATACATATATATATATATCTAAAATCTGAAGAATGCAGAACATACAGAGACATATATCATGTGAAATCTTTATCACATTAATACATATAAAATGCGAAGACTGCATTACATATATTGGCATATCAAAATCTACGCAACATTTGTATTAGATTTGAGATCATATGGGCTAATCATAATTGACCCACAATTCAGCAATGTCAAATACGTTTGAGTAAATGTAAATTGTTCATAGATGAATATTCTTCATTTGGCTGTTGTGTGAATCTAGTTTAAGTTGTGTGGATAACGTGTATGAAGAATAATCGTCCTCCAGGTTTAGTCGTCTACTAACACTATTTCTAAAGAGTTTGTATGAGGATTTGACAAAGACGGGAGAATTCCAACATGGAAAACAATATATATTAACATATATTTTAACATATGCGATTCTTTATTAATTTCTTTTTTTTTTTAATAACCAAATGGAAATACTTGACATTTAAAAAACTATAAACATAGCTTTCTGACATACCAAATAAAAAGCTTTAATACCCAGGAGCAGATCTTTTCATCCCCTTCAAATTAAGAAAAAGCGTCTCATATTATGCTTTTGATTAGAAGTATACGATTATATTAAAAGTTTAGTTCAGTAAATCAGAAATTGACATTCAATTTTCAATAAACTATTGATAAAATACATATTACAATAAGGAACAAGATTAGGAAATGTAATAAATTATACATATAGTGGAACATCTCATAACGAGCACCTCTCATAACGAGTTATTCGCATAACGAGCACAAAAAATGTGAAAAAGTTGCTCCTTTAACGAGCGACATTTTTCATAATGAGCTACGAACAAAAAGGGGAAGTCCCTTTTTTCCGATCACAATTTTTATTACAAGTTTTGTATTCAGACAGTATTCGTAATTTTTTATGTGCAAAGTGTACTAACCTGTGCTAAAAGGTCTTCACAGAAAAAAAACAAACACAAGAAGACAATCATAAGAGAGAAACAATAACTGTTGAAAGCAAACGTAAAATTATTGAAAAGCGATAACAAATTGTTAGCTCAGCTGATCTAGTCAACATCAACGATCTGCACTATTCTCAAGAACAAAAACAAAATTAATGAATGGAAGAGGAAGTAGCAGAGCAACAATGTTCTAGCACAATAAGAGAAATGCTGAAAGCTTTTAAATCTATTGCATAGTACATTGAGAAGAATAAGGGGATGGCTATTTATTTATTTGCTTACAAATTTATTCAATAATAATGCTGTGACACATTTTCATCAAATTTTGAAGCGTCGTCAAAAACAAATGTCGTTAGACAGTTTTCTAGTTAAAAAAGGATTATTTGTCATCAATTCATACTTTTATTTACGTTTTTTTTTTCAAGTCTAAACTGTATTCAATGTTGTTAAAATCCTTAACAAATTCATAAGTAATTTTATTTAAATACATGTTAATATTAATTTTTGAAAAATTTGTATTTTTTCAGCCTTGAACGCATTATTGTATTTTACATTGATTTGTATGAGAAAAATTGTTTCGTTTAACGAGTGTTTCACTTAACGAGTAAGAGTCTGGAACGAATTAAACTTGTTATGAGAGGTTCCACTGTAATTAAATGTCATGAGGTAGATGCATTTAAGAAATTTAACAAGATAAGTTATAGTTATATTAGCATCTCACTTACTTTAACTAAAATGTGCTTTTTCCGTTCTTCAAAACTGCAATTTTGTTTAAATCTTAAGGTGTTTTTAGCTATTTTAGCGTGGGGAAAAACACATGTAAGCAAGATACTGAACAATCCACTACTACTTCTAACTGTGACGAA
>CAXITT010000991.1:110254-124210 GCA_964033795.1 Lymnaea stagnalis
CCCCCCCCCCAATTTTTGACTAATGTTCTCCTACCATACTAATTAAAAAAAAAAAGTGTAAAGCAATTTAAATTACTTTTATATTGAAATGGTAAAATCCAAAGTGTTCATTAGATCAAGGGTCTCAAGCTCAAAACATGGGGGGCGGGGGGCACAGGAGGTGGTGTCTGAATGAGAGTGGGCCGCATCAAGTAATCCACAAAAAAGCGATTACCGCTGTTACAATCTGCTCAACCTTTATAAATAAAAATAAAATCATTAAGGGTTCTCAAGAACTACTCACTGTTGCCAGAGACCTGCCATACAAAAAAATATAGAAAAATTTTTAAAAAATCAGAATTAGACTTGTCGGTGAGATTCGACTGAAACCGTCGCGGAGAGTCACGTTATAGATATGAGTATGGGGGAAACGGGCCAGCGCATTTACACTAAATTTTTCTGTCATTTAGCGGGCCCCAAAATATCGTTTTGTGGGTCACAAATGGTTCTCGGGCCGCGAGTTTGAGACCCCTATATTAGATGTTTATTTATTAATATTCACGATTATCTCATTTTAAATAAAAATATTGTAAATATGTATACTTTCCCCCATCATTTTCGATGTATTCAGAATGTATGCGGGAATGAATTTCAAAATATCTTAATATTTCATTTTCGGCTTTGGCTTCGGTTTCGGCCGAAATTCATTTTTAACTTTCGGCCATTGTTCCTTTTCGGCCGAAAGCCATTTTTAAACTCTCGGCCTATTTTCGGCTTTGGCCGAAATCAGAAAATCACTTTCAGTCGGTCTCAAATCTATATTTTACAGCTTATTTTTTAGTGTGTTTTATTTAATGTTTCATAAGAAAATCATACATTTAATATTAGACAGTAAATTTAAAGATATATAACTTTTCGTTACTTTAAGTTCAATTGAGGATCAATTTTGTTTATTGTATTGTTTTCATTTTTCCTGGGCAAATTAAAACAAGATGGTGTCAGAGGTAGCGTAGAAATTTGAGAAAATGTCACTGAACATAAGGGAGCTCGTCTCGTGACACTGTAGACTACCTAACCATTTGAGTCACTCAACATAAGGGAGCTCGTGACACTATAGATTACCAAACATTTGAGTCATTGAGTATAATGGAGCTCGTGACACTATAGATTACCTAACCATATGAGTCATGGAGTATAATGGAGCTCCTGACACTATAGATTACCAAACATTTGAGTCATTGAATATAATGGAGCTCGTGACACTATAGATTACCTAACCATATGAGTCATGGAGTATAATGGAGCTCCTGACACTATAGATTACCTAACATTTGAGTCATTGAATATAATGGAGCTCGTGACACTATAGATTACCTAACCATATGAGTCATGGAGTATAATGGAGCTCCTGACACTATAGATTACCTAACATTTGAGTCATTGAATATAATGGAGCTCGTGACACTATAGATTACCTAACCATATGAGTCATGGAGTATAATGGAGCTCCTGACACTATAGATTACCTAACATTTGAGTCATTGAATATAATGGAGCTCGTGACACTATAGATTACCTAACCATATGAGTCATGGAGTATAATGGAGCTCCTGACACTATAGATTACCTAACATTTGAGTCATTGAATATAATGGAGCTCGTGACACTATAGATTACCTAACCATATGAGTCATGGAGTATAATGGAGCTCCTGACACTATAGATTACCTAACATTTGAGTCATTGAATATAATGGAGCTCGTGACACTATAGATTACCTAACCATATGAGTCATGGAGTATAATGGAGCTCCTGACACTATAGATTACCTAACATTTGAGTCATTGAATATAATGGAGCTCGTGACACTATAGATTACCTAACCATATGAGTCATGGAGTATAATGGAGCTCCTGACACTATAGATTACCTAACATTTGAGTCATTGAATATAATGGAGCTCGTGACACTATAGATTACCTAACATTTGAGTCATTGGGTATAATGGAGCTCGTGACACCATAGATTACCTAACATTTGAGTCATTTAGTATTATGGAGCTCGTAACACTATAGATTACGTAACATTTGAGTCATTGAGCATAATGGAGCTCCTGACACTATAGACTACCTAACCATTTGAGTCACTCAAGATAAGGGAGCTCGTGACACTACAGACTACCTAACCATTTGAGTCATTGAGCAGAAGGGAGCTCGTGACACTATAGACTACTTAACCAGTTGAGTCATTGAGCATACGGGAGCTCGTGACATTATAGACTACTTAACCATTTGAGTCTTTGTGCTTAGATTATCAATCAATATATAAAGTACGCACTTACTCATATACTGTGCCTACAAGTTAAAAAGCCAGGAGTTCATTGTGATTGATGTAGAATGTTCATGACATAACATAGCATTATAAATAACATTATTTTAAAATAGTTGTGTTTCTTGTTTTTCACTTCTGTAATCTGAGAAAGGATTTTAACCAAAATAACATTATCATATTGTAATTATATCTAATTTTAAGCATTCACATAATCTTTTTAGAAAATGCTCTCCTCTTTTCCTCTAAAAAATGTTTAAACAAAATAAATGTGTTTCAAAAGTAACAATCGCATTCTTCTACTACATATTTTAGTCTATATCACTTACAACTTTGTAAGAGGTTTTATTTTATTTTTTGCGGCATGCAAAATGTATTAATTTTTTTAGAAACAAGGATTTTGCAATCTATTTTAAAACAGTTAAAAACAATATTTATTTAACTCTTTTTTTTAATTTAAATACAAACTAAAAATTTCAAACTTTATAAGAAGTATATATAAAATTAATTATGCTTAATCAGGGTTCTGTCATGTATCCTTTTTCTGAACAGGAGGACTATTATGACTTACATAAAATTGTAGTCCACTTGACTTCGATCCCTTCATCTAGGGATTTCATATAACTGAATAGTCAGCATATTTGCAATTGATAATCTTGCAAATTGTGTACGAAAATTGTATCATATCTAGATATATGTACCAGTGAAAGTTTGTGAATTTGTTTGTGGGTCTGTTTGTTCTACAAAGGCTATAATGGATTTATGGGTCTTGACCAAACACGAAACATCTATCCATCATTATCCAGGAGGATCTCTTATGGGACTATGAAGTTTCTATCACATTCCGTTTGGGTCGGAGGCCCCGAATTTGTTTTTTTCCTTATACGATCTATATAAAAAATTAACAACAAATACTCCTACACGAGTTGATGGATCTTGACCAAAATCGTACACATCTACTTTAATATCCATATTCAAATATCCAAGGGTACTGAACGGATAATATCTATTTCTCTGGGCCTGGGCCCCAGTTCATTATTTTTAATTTAGTCAAATATATATTGTAAGGAAACATATACTTTCTCTCACCTCGCAACTCTGACTGCCCTCTTCCTCTACCGTCGGAGCTCTCTCTCTGACTGTCTGCTTCTCTGTCCGGCCGCGTTCCCTCTCTCCAATCTAACCGTCCCCTCTTATAGGTACACCAGCCAACCAAGGCGTCTCTAGAGATTACTCCCCCTACCTTCTTAAGTCTTGATTTATCCGCTACGCGCCCCCGCTGCATTCCTCGCCTTAATTTATTTGGTCAGTCTTCTACTATGGGTTTACCCCGCTCCGTTGACATCCATTGTATCCCACGTCTTGATTTATCTGCTACGCGCCCCCGCCGCGTTCTTCGCTTTTGGCTGAGACTGAACTCTCTACAATACCCCCTTCTTACAGAAACAATGTCGTCCCGACATTACACAACATCTCCGTTAAAATTTCTTATGACTGGTTTCTAAATGGCTTCAAGTGACTTGGACCTTTAGCATTCATTTACAAACAGCTCACAGTAATACACGTGACGTCATTCGCTTTGGTTCTAATGCGTCTCCTGGTGTAAACAATCCTACGCGTAGCCCTACCTTCGAATACGACAATTGAATTAAACGGACACCCCTAACGCGGTCTCCTAAACAGTTGTGGTTAAGGTCAGAGTCAGTTTTGAGTCAGTCAGAGCGCCTAGTACATTCACCACAATCAAAAAGTTATGGTTGTACAACAATTAGATCAAGAATACTACATCATATAGAAACTTAATTAATAGATCAGCATTAAGATATAAATTTAAAAACTATATTAAACAAAACAAAAATTCAAATGCAATGAAAAATGTCAAGTATCATATCAGAATCAAATAAAATTTTCAATTCAAGAGCAATTATTGTGGTCATTATACATCCGAAACGAACTCAAACCTTTCAATGTTATGGTCATAAAATTTCACTACGAAACTAAATTCTAGGAAATTGCATCAAGCATCAAACTCTTTACAAAAATATCGTCATGAAATAATAACAATTCTCCAAGCTAATCTACAAGTATCTCGACGAAATTTTTAATCACATTATTTCCCTTACTTGTATGTCCATCTAAACACTATCATGCCATAAAATTAAATAACTAAATTCAATATTTGACAAAATTGTCAAGGTCACATGCACATTTTCCCTGAAAAACTCTTGGAAGCCCTGAAATTGCTCCGATCTTGCGGGTCAGTGTCATGTTTCAGCCTACAGTGGCGTTCATTGTGAATAATTTTGAAAGTCATCCTTCCTTCTCCCTTAATCTCAAACAAATTATGACGTAGCTTTCGGCTGACAACTAGTGGACCGCGCCACTTATTTGTGTTCACCTGCTGGTTTCGACTCAATGTGTGTGTTGAGTCTGCATACTGGACAAAGTCACCCACCTTAAAAGAGCGCCTTACTGCTCGAGCGTCGGGGTCACTTTTCTGTTTTGTCACTGGCCTATCTTGAATTATCTCCCTCTTCTCACACTTGGAATTGACCACACCACACAACTAAACTGATTTATTACCCACATTCCTGAGCTTCGTAACCGACGAGGCCATCTCAGGACGGGGTAGGACAAACACGTTGGTCTGGGCAGGAGCCCTGTTTGCAAGCTTTCTTTTGTGTGAAGTGACCGAGTTCACTCTCACACTGCCTGATGCTGGTAACTGCTTATTTTTGACACTTTTCGATGAACTAGAATAATTCTTATCCCTTTTAGCTGGTGCTGGTAACTGCTTAATTTTGACACTTTTTGCTGGCGTAGAATAGTTCTTATCCTTTATAGAATGTACACTTATCAGTTGAGCCAAAACGGGCACATTGTGACAGCCCAAACTTAGACCTTGGCTGACTGAGTAGGAAAAATTATTATGTGCCAAAAAGTCAAAACCGAGGTAACCGTCCTCCATAATGTTTGCCACATATACCGTCCAGGGATACACTTTATCTCCAATCAATAATTTTACGTCACTCACCCCATATAGATTCATTGGTGCTCCAGTAGCTGTCTGCAGCTTCACAGGAGAGAGATGAATCTTACGTCGCTGCCGTCGAGGAATTTCAAAAAATATTTTCTTTGAAATAACTGTCACAGCCGCTCCCGTGTCCATTTGAAATTCCGCCCTAACACCACACACTGTAACCGGTACAAACACAGCACTAGGACGAATGTCTCGACCATTCGATGAAATGTGATTCAATTTTAGCCGCTCAGGAATTTCGCCTCCTAAGCTCCTGTTTTGACAATTACGGGCAATGTGACCGATTCGATCACACTCGAAGCACTTGGGTTCCATCTGTCGATAACTTCCATCCTCTTGAGGTGACTAGTTAAATTCCCTCTCTCTGTGAGGTGATGAATGCCCTAAAGTCCTCTCTAAGGCCGCTCAACTCTCTGGCCAAGTGGTCGGTAGCTACTGACGCTACTTGCTGGGTTGGTACACACACGTTGTCTCTCAGATTTAATATCTGGTCCAGTGCAGATCTTGCCTTGTCGACTGTGGCAGGCACAGCCATAGTGCCAACTTGTATCACCACAGACTGATCTGGCAGCCCACGTAGGAACTGCTTAAAGCCAATGGTATCTCGTGTGGCCTGGTCTGCCATTGGAAAGCTTTTCGCTACCAGTTTCTTTATGTCGGTAGCGTACTCAGCACTGGTTTCTGTTCTTAGGAACGTACGTTTTTCCAACAGATTCTGGAAGAAAGCTGGTGTCCTATGATCCTGGAACCGATTGGCGAGGGCATCTTTAAGGTTCTCGTACGTCTCTCGCTCTTATTCACTTAATTCGCTGTAAGCGAATTCAGCCGCCGAATCCTTCAAAACAAACCCCAAATAAAGGAGTTTCTCTTCCTCGCTCCACTTGAAGATTTTTGCAGCTGTTTCAAACTGCACGATAAAAGTGTGCCATGTAGAGGTTCCACTGTACGTTGGGAGGTTGTTTAAACATTGGGAAGTCATTGTGCTTGCCATAGATTTTCCACACCTTGCACTTCTCATCTCAGTCGGGCTACCCAAAAAAATTGTCTCTTCAGAGTCGTTGCAAGGTTAACATCCCACCGCTGCCACCATTATAAGGAAACCTTACTTGCTCTCTGCTAACCTTAATCTATATCTGGTAATCACTAAGGAAACAACTCAGGCGATAACATTTGATGATTAAAAACGTGTTCTTTATTGAGTTGACACTTCGCTTATACTTTCTCTCATCTCGCAACTCTGACTGCCCTCTTCCTCTACCGTCGGAACGGTTTCTCTCTGTCTGCTCTCTGTCCGCCTGCGTTCCCTCTCTCCAATCTAACCGTCCCCTCTTATAGGTCCACCAGCCAACCGAGGCGTCTCTAGAGATTACTCCCCCTACCTTCTTAAGTCTTGATTTATCCGCTACGCGCCCCCGCTGCATTCCTCGCCTTTGGCTGAGACTGAACTCTCTATAGTAATCACCTCATTTCAGTGTATTAAAATATTTGTGTTGATATTACTACAGTTCATTATATTAGTATTCAAATCAATTCATTTTATTAGAATAGTCGTGTTGATATTTTTACAGTTCATTATATTAGTATTCAACTCAATTCATTGTATTAGAATAGTCGTGTTGATATTACTACAGTTCATTATATTAGTATTCAACTCAATTCATTGTATTAGAATAGTCGTGTTGATATTACTACAGTTAATTTTATTAGTATTCACCTCAGTTCATTGTATTAGAATAGTCGTGTTGATATTACTACAGTTCATTATATTAGTATTCACCTCGGATCATTGTATTAGTATAGTCGTGTTGATATCACTTCAGTTAATCTCTTATTTTTATTTCACTTGTGGTGAATTTCTTCCTATTACCAACTGATCCTTCCCATAATAGATATGTTTTACATTAATCGTACTGAGTGGGAAATAAGGCTTTAGAGCAGTGAGTTCCATGCGTGACGTCATGCATGACCCTTGAACTCAGGACAGAAAGTTGATTTTTTTGTTCGAGGGGATAGTTGTAATTAAAACTAGAGCCAAGTGTGTTGTGTTTACCTTCTTTACAACTATGTTTGCTAGATCAGCAGGTAGGATGTAGGACTGTCTGTAGGACTTTCTCTAGGACTAATATTGTTTTAAATACGCCTTTTAGTGTCTGTAAGCCTATTGTATAAATACTTGCAGATAGTGTGTAAGTCTGTAAGCCTATTGTATAAATACTGGCAGGTAGTGTGTAGGACTGTCTGAAAGCCTATTGTATTAATACTGGCAGGTAGTGTGTAGGACTGTCTGAAAGCCTATTGTATTAATACTGGCAGGTAGTGTGTAGGACTGTCTGAAAGCCTATTGTATTAATACTGGCAGGTAGTGTGTAGGACTGTCTGAAAGCCTATTGTATAAATACTGGCAGGTAGTGTGTAGGACTGTCTGAAAGCCTATTGTATTAATACTGGCAGGTAGTGTGTAGGACTTTCTGAAAGCCTATTGTATAAATACTATCAGGTAGTGTGTAGGACTGTCTGTAAGCCTTTTGCATAAATACTATCAGGTAGTGTGTAGGACTGTCTGTAAGCCTATTGTATAAATACTATCAGGTAGTGTGTAGGACTGTCTGTAAGCCTATTTAATAATACTATCAGGTAGTGTGCAGGTCTGTCTGTAAGCCTTTTGCATAAATACTATCAGGTAGTGTGTAGGACTGTCTGTAAGCCTATTGAATAATACTATCAGGTAGTGTGCAGGTCTGTCTGTAAGCCTTTTGCATAAATACTATCAGGTAGTGTGTAGGACTTTCTGTAAGCCTATGGTATAAATATTGGCAGGTAGTGTGTAGGGCTGTCTGAAAGCCTATTGTATAAATATTGGCAGGTAGAGTGAAGGACTGTCTCTAGGTATTGTTTGCATCCAATGAAAAATTAACTCTTTTTTGTAACTCTTCAACCAACCAGAATTATTCTAAAAAAAATCGAGCCAAGCTTTAAAAAATGTATTTATCATTGTATTAGTATAGTCGTGTTGATATCACTTCAGTTAATCTCTTATTTTTATTTCACTTGTGGTGAATTTCTTCCTATTACCAACTGATCCTTCCCATAATAGATATGTTTTACATTAATCGTACTGAGTGGGAAATAAGGCTTTAGAGCAGTGAGTTCCATGCGTGACGTCATGCATGACCCTTGAACTCAGGACAGAAAGTTGATTTTTTTGTTCGAGGGGATAGTTGTAATTAAAACTAGAGCCAAGTGTGTTGTGTTTACCTTCTTTACAACTATGTTTGCTAGATCAGCAGGTAGGATGTAGGACTGTCTGTAGGACTTTCTCTAGGACTAATATTGTTTTAAATACGCCTTTTAGTGTCTGTAAGCCTATTGTATAAATACTTGCAGATAGTGTGTAAGTCTGTAAGCCTATTGTATAAATACTGGCAGGTAGTGTGTAGGACTGTCTGAAAGCCTATTGTATTAATACTGGCAGGTAGTGTGTAGGACTGTCTGAAAGCCTATTGTATTAATACTGGCAGGTAGTGTGTAGGACTGTCTGAAAGCCTATTGTATTAATACTGGCAGGTAGTGTGTAGGACTGTCTGAAAGCCTATTGTATTAATACTGGCAGGTAGTGTGTAGGACTGTCTGAAAGCCTATTGTATAAATACTGGCAGGTAGTGTGTAGGACTGTCTGAAAGCCTATTGTATTAATACTGGCAGGTAGTGTGTAGGACTTTCTGAAAGCCTATTGTATAAATACTATCAGGTAGTGTGTAGGACTGTCTGTAAGCCTTTTGCATAAATACTATCAGGTAGTGTGTAGGACTGTCTGTAAGCCTATTGTATAAATACTATCAGGTAGTGTGTAGGACTGTCTGTAAGCCTATTTAATAATACTATCAGGTAGTGTGCAGGTCTGTCTGTAAGCCTTTTGCATAAATACTATCAGGTAGTGTGTAGGACTGTCTGTAAGCCTATTGAATAATACTATCAGGTAGTGTGCAGGTCTGTCTGTAAGCCTTTTGCATAAATACTATCAGGTAGTGTGTAGGACTTTCTGTAAGCCTATGGTATAAATATTGGCAGGTAGTGTGTAGGGCTGTCTGAAAGCCTATTGTATAAATATTGGCAGGTAGAGTGAAGGACTGTCTCTAGGTATTGTTTGCATCCAATGAAAAATTAACTCTTTTTTGTAACTCTTCAACCAACCAGAATTATTCTAAAAAAAATCGAGCCAAGCTTTAAAAAATGTATTTGGTTAAGCCCTATTAAGCCGTCGTATGCAACAACTAATTTGAATATTAAAAAAAAAAAAAAACTAAAGGAATTTGACATTCGTTTATTTTTCTATCTTTCTCATTATATTATTATTAAAAGTATTGAACAAGACTAACAAATCTCATCATACGAGGACATGAACTTTTCCTTATTTAAAACAGATTGTGTTAATAGCTCGCCTTATATACTTGAATTGTTTTAAAGGTGGTTATATAGTAAAAATGGCCTAACAACCCTCACATAGCAGCCTGACATTAAACGCTCGCATTAAACTCGTCTATAAGCTCAACATCTTTCCTTGACATGAAACCTACCATTTTTTATTGAAAAACATAATGTGTCATAGTATCGGGTTCGCAGGTGTCAAACACTCTTGTTACGCCTCTGTCAACAAACTGCTTGACATACTTTTTTTTTTTATATTCGTTCAAGTTGTACACACAAAAATGAACTTTGACCCCTGGAAGTCTGACAATTTGAAGATTAGAAACACTGTTTAGACGGGGATCTGCAACTCATATATTGATACATGGAGATTTGGGAAGAGATTGGGGGAAGAGATGGGAACAAGTGTTGAGAAAAGGAAAGGAGAACAAGTCATCATTGAGACAAGAGAGATGGTGGTAGAGATGGAGATATTGCCCTTAGAGGACAAGTCAATTGTGTGAGAGAAGTGGAATATGGAGGGAATGAAGCTTAGGAGTTCTCTCCTTACGAGTAAGGACTAAATTCGAAAGTTGTCCAATTTTAACAAAATAAAAATTTGCTTTACTCGCATTTGATCAGCATATTTTGATTAAAAAATAACTTGAATTTATAAGTTTATTTGATGGTTTCTTTTTAAAAAATACGATTTTAAAATAAAACATCTTATTTTATTTAATCAATATTTTGTTATTTTAAATTAAGTGTTATTTTTAAACACATGATCTTTGCAAAATTTAAAATACAAAATTAAATGTGTTATGTAATCTCTCAAATAACATAATATGAAATGCAGAAAGTAAATGTCTATTTCATTTGAAATAATTTTGTTTATATACAACAGGTGAAAAATTAATTTTAAAACGAATTTTTATAGTATACAACATTCAACAGTAATTCAGGGTAATTTTAAGACTCTGCAAATTCGAGGGACTTTTATTATATATTTTTAGGACTTTTTAAAAAGCGTGCATTTTTTAAAATGCATTGTGAATAATACTGAGTTCTATTTCTGCCATCTTTAGTCTAACTAAAAAAGTTCTTCAAATTTACTTAGTGAGTTTAACAACCTTGATTTTGAAGTTAATACTTAAACTTAAATATACATGTAACCTTTAAATTATATTGCTTTAATCATGTACATCATGTCTTTAACTACACTCTAAAATAGCTATCGTAAAAATACCCCCAAAATACGATAATATATCGTGTACAAGCTGTAAGATCTATGACTAAGCGATAAGCCTATTATAATTTAACAATAACATAGTCTTATTTTTCATATGATCGTTAACAATAATATCGTTTATAATATCGTTTTTAAAAAAAATTATCGTACTGATGTAAAATTAACGATAGCATAATGTAAATCCCAAACAGTCTAAATACAGCTCTCAGTTTGATATCATGCCATTAAATCAATTAAGTAGTTCTTTAAAAAAATACAATTAGAAGTATACAATAAATGAATAATCTTTTTCAAACATGTTACAAAATGTGTACCAACTTTAGGATTAATCAATGAAATTCAGCATATGTCTTGGTCAGTGATACGACTCCCGAACTTGTAACATCTTAGAGAAGCTTTTTGTCTCTCTATCACTGCCATCTCAGCTAGTTTGTCCAATAAAGGCTACTGTCATCTCAACGTGTATGTATAATACTGCTATCTCAACGAGTTTGTACAATATTGCCTTCTGGCATTGCCTGAACAATACTGCAATCCTTGCACTTTGAAAATGAAACGAAAAGAGAAAGCAACAAAAACAGATTATAGCACAATTTAAAAGGCCACATTGCTGTTGAAAGCTATGTTGATGTATAATTAAAACTTCACTAGAGTAATGGCATACAACCTTCCTAATGACGCGACCATTTAATACAAGGCACTGTGCAGTGGTGATCTCCAACTATAAAATTATGTTCGATTCTACTTCATAAATTTAAAGATGTGTTTTCAGATTGACTTTGGCCACCCCTGTGGAAGTGTAGCTCGACTACAAAAGCGGTCGCAACCTACATGTTTTTAAGAACCGCTGTTCTAAGGCTTGCAGGCACTTTGAAGGAGTTGCTGACAATCATTTTCACATAAGACTACTAAACGCCAATAATTTATAAAACAAAGAAAGTGATAATAAAAAGGTCCCTGCGAGTGGGAGTAAAAATATTTGGGAACCACTGCACTAGGGCATTAGCCAACAGAATATTCCACATTTAAAGCTAGTTGCATTGGGAATATGATAAGTGAATTCAAAAAGGTGACATTTGATAACTAAAACTTTTTTCATAAGTTGACATGATAAATGGGAGTTACTTAACGAGTTTTATACCACAATGGAAAAAAAAAGTTTTAGTCTAACCTTTGTAATAAATGCCAAACCCTCAAACTTTACATAGCAAGATCCCAAGTTGATTTGTCTTTGTCATCAGAACAGGAACTGAAATTAAAAAATTAATTTGAAAATTAAACAAATTATGTAAAGACTAACTTAAAATTGGCTTTATAAAGTGCTAGTTAATAAAATATGGAATATAAATTAATAAGAAGCTTCAATATCTAAAAAAATTTAGAGCAGTTGCCCTATTTCCAAAACCTTTCAATCCCCAGGTAATTACAGTTTTGGAAAGAATTATGATACAGACCTCTACACAATGATTAAATTGAATCCTGCAAAAAATGCATTACACAGGGAACAAAGCAAAATGGCTGCTATTTGCATGTTAAGCAAAGCATTTTAAAATATGTTTGTGTTTAGTTAGTTAGTGCATATGTCATGAGCAGAGCTGTTTCGAGGCTAATTATATCCAGGTTAGATTGTATACATAAAGACAGTATATATTGCAGTGTGGTCCATGGCCTATCTGGTAAATTTAAAACTATATGACTTCGCATTCTAATACCACCCCCATTAAATAACCAAAAATCCTTTCAATTATTAAAAAAAATAAAAAAAAATTCGAGCAATAAGGTTACAAACAATTATTGATGCAGTATATACATGGGCTACATGACAAACGAGTATTGAGAAATACCCCAGTTAGAAGGGGATCTAAAAGCTAAAAATGTTCATCTATGTTATAAAAAGTATGCCACCACCCCATCTAAAATATTCTAATTGTCATCACCTGTAAGGAATCACTAATTTACTTAAGAAAAGTCATATTTTAAAATAAATGTGCATTGTTCTTACCATTTAGAATAAGGTTCCATTAATGCATTATTAACAATCTGGTTAAATAATCAATCTCACTTTGTCATCAGAATAGGAACTGAAAATTTTAAACAAAAGAAGTTGACATGTAAAACAACCAAATTAAAGCAACTCTAAAATAGTCAACTTCAGGTTCATCAAATAGGTAATGTAAGTATAAGAATATGAAACAATCAGAGTCTATATTATTCCAATTTTAATGACATATAGAGTAGTGGCCCTAAGAGTGGACAAAATCTTTTCAATAACTTTTAGTTACAAAATAGAATGATCTATACATCTAAACAACTCACAATTAAACCTATTAAAAAATAAAGCTGTTGAAACTAGAGTAAAATATGTGCATACTCCAGGTAAATCCTGACAGAATTTTTGCAAATGTTAGGATCAGTGCTATTTAAAGGTCTGTTATTTCCAAGTTATACGATCAACTGGGACTTACCCCATTAAAAAAATCCACTGTTGCATTATAAACAATCTTGATAAATTCTTGTCAACAAGATGGATATATCTCTTCATATCTTTATATCAGGTTGTATGGTGTCCCATGAGCCACAAGAGTACCGGTATTCACCAAGCTGCACATAACAACTGGACTGCTTTTGACTTGTAGAGATGGACTCATTAGAATGAACAGACAGTTTTTTTACGATTTTAGAGATAGTTTTGATTCCAATCGTGTAAGTATAAAAGACCAATGCGTCTACAAAAATAATACAAAATGCATTTGCAATTAAATTTAAAGCACCCAGATACATTAACAATGCTATCAGATGGAAAATGTGAACATACTTACGTAAGATATAAAAGCGATTAAGTTTAATGTTTAGTATATGCAAGTTATACACATTAGTGTCATCTGTATGAGAGTAACACAATTACTGTATCACCCTAACAACAAGAGTTGCCAGAATAATCAGTAATTCTTCATTG
>CAXITT010000991.1:133581-158405 GCA_964033795.1 Lymnaea stagnalis
TGTTTCAAATTGAAAAAGCAATAAATCTTTGATTTGATAATTTTTAAATAAACTTTTGTTCTACAAATTAAAAATAAAATACTCCACAACAATATTTAAATGTAGATATAAAGGAATAATTAAAAGCGTTCATAATTATTTCCCTCGTAAGCAAATTTATTGGAATTTAACCCCCTCTCTTGTTTACCAATACTTAAATTAAATTGTAAAAGCTATCAAATAGAAGAATGCAACAATAACACAATGCATTATTGAGAATTATTATTTATTTTAAACATTTTAGTAGATTTTTTTTAAAGGGTGTTTTTCGAGTATTCTATTATTGATTCTTTACTTTTTCCATCTTAAATTTAGCTCATATATTGTTGCAAAGTTAGCAAGTGATTTGTGATACATCGATCGTTTTACTTTAATATATTTTAATACGTAAAATAACATTTGAAATACCCTTTGAAATTATACCGTTTTAATCATATCGATTATGACTTTAATATATGGATACAATTGTTCTTTTTGTTTTGTTACTAAGTATATTTGTTTGATAATGTTTTCCATGTCATTGTATCTATTGATTCGTTTTTTTATTGCGTTTTGTCATTAAGTATCATTGTTTTGACAAGAGACTCATACTAGAGTCATCCACAAATATATGTCATATAACTGCAGAGTCATCAACCAATATATATCATTTAACTGCAGTCATCCACCTATGTATGTCATTTAACTTAAGAGTCATCCACCAATATATGTCATTTAACTACATATTCATCCACCAATATATGCCATTTAATTACAGAGTAATCTACAAATATATGTCATTTAACTACAGAGCCATCCACCAATATGTTATTTAACTACATAGTCATCCACTAATGTATGTCACTTAACTACAGATTCATAATGCGTTGTTATGAAATCCCAGGTAAATGCACTTGTGAAAGATAAGCACCAAAGACATTCTAAAAGGGAGAATTATAATTTAAAACTATAAGATAATAAACAAGCCGCAAATTAAGAACTTGCATTCAGGTAACGTTCTTTATAAAAATAAAGTTTAGTGTTCAAACTTCAGACTAAGAATTAAACAATTGAAAAGAGGAAAAGTGTTTTGAAAAAAAAAAGTGCTTTAAAAGATCTACCTATCGTGAGGGGAAGTAGGAAGGCCATGAATGGTGATTCTCTGTGGCTATGTTCTATCATTATAGATGGAAGTATATGAATGTAAGCATGCATGCATTGTCTTTGACACATGTTAGAACGCATTGAGGAGTGACTTTATCGTAGTGTGATGGAAGCATTTCATTATACTCTATGGGGACTGTTACAAATTGGAGGCGTCATGTATATACGTTAATTGTGGAACGAGTGTCACCAAATGAAGTTTCTGTACTGACCACAAACTGCAGTCCTTATGAGAATTCTTTTTTCCTGTGTGTTAAGTCTTGGACTCAGACACAGCTTGTACCAGTTGTTGTTTTTTCCCCACAGTAATCCACGGTGTTATACTAAGTTATATTTGGAAGAGTATGTCAAGTAGTGAGGTTGAGCTTTGCATATATCACATTGTGTAGATGATTACTTTATATAGTTCAGCGCTATTGGACATTTATTAAAAGCTTGTTGAAATAAATCATTGCAAGGGGTTGGCCGTGTTGACAGTGAACACATACCAAAACAGAGCGAATGTGAGACGAATGAAAGATCCAGGTCAAATCCTTGTCGATAGAAAAGACACTTAAGTAGAAGAGAAGCGACTTGTTCAAGACATCGCTATAGAGATATGTAGCGTCTTACTTGAAGCATACTTGATTGCCTCTATTGTGGATTACTTGTGTTAAGAGTACATGTTAATTGAATATTCTTATTTATGGGACAACCATCTATATTGTATAGCATGTCTTTTAAGTGTTTTATTTCATGTTTCATAAGAACTTCATACATATTTTTTTAGTACCTTTAATATTAGACATAACATTTAAAAGATATATTATTGTTCGTTACTTTAAGTTATATTGAGGATCCAATGTGTTTATTGTATTGTTGTCGTGTTTCCTTGAGCCAATGAAACAAGGTGGTGTCAGAGAAATTGTATTGTTGTCATCTTTCATTGGGCACATTAAACAAGGTGGTGTCAGAGGTAGTGTAGAAATTTGAGAAAGTGTCACTGAACATAAGGGAGCTCTTGACACCATAGGCTTCCTAACCGTTTGATTCATTGAGCTTAGATTGTCAATTAATATATGAAGGACGCGCCTAGTCATGCACTGTGTCTACGAGTTAAAAAGCCATGAGTTTATTGTGATTTAGGTTAAAGATTCATGACAAAACATAGCATTATAAATAATGTTATTTAAAGAGTTATATTTCTTGTTTTTAACTTCTGTAATCTGAGAAAGGCTATTAGCCAAAATAACATTATCATATTGTCATGATATCTAATTTCAACCATTCACACAATCTTTTAAAATAATGTTCTCTTCTTTTGATTTAAACAATGTTTAAACAAAATAAATGTGTTTTAAGGGAAGCAATCGGATTCTTATACTACATGTTTTAGTCGATATCATTATGGATTTTGTAAGAGCATTTATTTTATTTTTGTGCCATGCAAATGTATTATTTTTTTTTAGGTACAATGGTTTTGCAATTCATTGTTAAAATTTAAAAAAAAAAATTCTTTATTTAATTTTAAAAAAATGTAAATAAGATGTAAAAATAATATTAATTATGCGTAACCAGGGTGCCGTTTCTGATTTTAATGTATATAAGTGGACTATTATGCCTTATATAAACCTGTAGTCCACTTTATTTCTATCCCTTCATCTAGGGATTTAATATAAATTAATAGTCAGCATGTTTGCAATTACTTTTCTTGCAAATTATGTACGAACATTGTGTCATATATAGATATATGTAAAAGTGAAAGTTTGTGGATTTGTTTGTGGGTTTCTTATACAAAGGCTTTTACATGGATTGTTGGATCTTGACCAAACTTGACACATATATCCATCATTATCCGTAAGGAACTTTTAAGGGGCTATGAACTTTTTATAACACTTTGTTTGGGGCCAGGGGCACAGAATTTGTTTTTTTCCTAAATATGATCTATATACAAAAATAACAACCAATACTCCTACACGAGATGATGGATCTTGACCAAACTTAGTACACATGTGCTTCAATATCCATATTCAAATATCCAAAAGACTGAACGCATAATATCCATTTCTCTGGGCCTGGGCCCCAGTTCATTTTTTTTCTTATTTAGCCATATCAATTTCAATATGCTTTTAGACAACACTATATTTTCTATGGGAATTGATGGATATAGACCTAGCGTTGTAGCAATACATTTCATTGTCCGTATTGAAATATCGGTGGATTTAAAACTAATAAAATCCATTCTAGATTTTTCCAGAAAGCTCGATAATTTTCAAAAGCTCTATCTCTGGCATTTGTAAGTAGATTTGAATGGGACCAGTTTTAAATTTTAACTCTATTATTTATGCGTCTGATGTTTGTAGGGCCCCAATCTCAGTCATAACTAAAAAGGTACTTTATGAAATAAGCCCCCATCGGGGCCCCTATTTTAATTAAAAATGGGACCAGTTTTAAATTTTAACTCTATTATTTATGCGTCTGATGTTTGTAGGGCCCCAATCTCAGTCATAACTAAAAAGGTACTTTATGAAATAAGCCCCCATCGGGGCCCCTATTTTAATTAAACTGTACTTTAGTCATAGTAGTGAAAATTAGTTGTATAATATTTCGTTTTTGAAAAATAATTACTTATAAAGGTAGTTTGACACATGTTTCGAGCAAGTTATTAAATTTAATCTAGAATGTCCCAGAAAGTTCTTTAATGTTCTACGGTGATATATAATGAAAGTTAAAAACTTATTTGAACAAAATAGCACCGAGAAGGATCCCAAAGAGGAATAGGACCCTAAGGGAGATTGAGATCTAACAGTAAACTGGTACCCATCGATTTCGCGATGCCATCATGATCCCATCGGCTAAAGCGATCAAACCAGCATCGGGATCCTATCGGGAAAAGGGATAACATCGGAAAAGAGAGTGCCTAGGTGGAACAGGATCCAACAGTGTACGGTATCCTAACAGGATCGGTAGTCCATCGGGATCAACTGACATCCGGATCAAGACACCTACGGGATCGGGATCCCACCGGGATCTGGATTCCCTCTGCAATCGTAACTAAAGAAAACGGGATCCCACCGGGAATTGGATCACATCGGGAAAAGGAATTGCACCGGGATCCGGCAGAGAATGGTATTGGGGTTCCATTGTGATTGGGGTCTTATCGGGATCGGGACCCTAATGTAATCCCGTGTAACGCCGGGTATATTGGCTATATTATATCCCATGTATAATGTATATATATAAAACTGAAAGTTTGTGGACTTGTTTGTTTGTGGGCTTGTTCCACAAAGGCTTTCACATGGATTGATGGATCTTGACAAAAATTTGCACATACTTCCATCATTATCATGAAGAAACTCTTAAAGGGTTATTAATTTTTTGTAACATTCCGTTTGGGGCCGGGGTCCCCTAAATCGTTGTTTTTTTTTGTTATATGAAATCTATAATTAAAATTAACAACAAATACTCCTACATGAGTTGATGGATCTTGACCAAACTTAGTACTCACACACTTTATTATCCTTCTTTAAATATCGAAGGGTACTGAACTCGTAATATCCATTCTTTTTGGGCGGAGGGCCCAAGTTCATTTTCCCTTATATAAGCTTTATAAATACTAATATTCTTAATACTTTTAATAAATGGTCGGATCTTGACCAAACTTATCACACACACAACAATTCAAATACAAATTCCGAAGGGTATTGAACTCATAATATCCATTTCCCTGGGACTAGGGTGGGGGGCAGTTCATGTTTCGTTAAATAAGCTTTATCAATATCAATATTGTTAGACAACGGTACAAGTTTATGTGAATTTAATGATCTAAGACTAGCTTTGTTCATTAGGCTTCTTTGTTGGTATTGAAATATCAGTCAATTTAAAACTAATAATATCCTATCTAGAATTTTCCAGAACCATGTATAATGTATATATATAAAACTGAAAGTTTGTGGACTTGTTTGTTTGTGGGCTTGTTCCACAAAGGCTTTCACATGGATTGATGGATCTTGACAAAAATTTGCACATACTTCCATCATTATCCAGAAGAAACTCTTAAAGGGTTATTAATTTTTTGTAACATTCCGTTTGGGGCCGGGGTCCCCTAAATCGTTGTTTTTTTTCGTTATATGAAATCTATAATTAAAATTAACAACAAATACTCCTACATGAGTTGATGGATCTTGACCAAACTTAGTACTCACACACTTTATTATCCTTCTTCAAATATCGAAGGGTACTGAACTCGTAATATCCATTCTTTTTGGGCGGAGGGCCCAAGTTCATTTTCCCTTATATAAGCTTTATAAATACCAATATTCTTAATACTTTTAATAAATGGTCGGATCTTGACCAAACTTATCACTTCTATGGAATGCATAGTCCTAGAAGAATAATATCTGGCCTTGTGGATAATCGTCTTGCAAAGTCCAAACCTTTGTCAGCGTGTGACGGACACTAGCTAAGCATAAAAATAATCAATATGAAAATTATTATATAGATATATTGGTGGGGAGGGGAGAGTAGACAGTGTCGTATCGAATTAGAGACATTTTGTGGACTATTTTTAAATATGATAAATGAATCTAATTTTGTTCTCGAGTGATTAGTGTTAACAATTATTTAAAAAATTAAGGACTACTGTGTCATAAGTGTTAGGATGGTGGGCGATTATTTACAATAAAACAGATACAGTTGTTGTCCTTACTGGCTGTTTAAAGCAATTGTATCCCTAATGATAGGGATCGATATCAAGTGGAGTAGCACTTGAAAAAAGCAATCGCCTTTTTTCAATAAACAGAGAGATAGTATACCCTGGTTAAGCATAGTTTTTTTTAAATGAATTTCCCTTAAATATGAAATGTTGTAGTTTCGTAAAAAACACTTATGATATAAAAGTTAAATTATTTTTTTTTACATGTTTTAAGACTATATGATTAATTTCTTCCTGAATGTTTTTTAAAAAATACACATTGATAACAAAAGTAAAAAAAAAAGAGATCTCACACAATATACTCAATTGTATGTCATATTTTTTTTAACGAAAGTTCTTGCCCTTGAAAAAGTCTTTTGCTCTTAAAAAAGAATAAACAATAAAAATTTTAAAAATCTGAACAATGAATTGGAATAACAGAAACGTTAAGCAGTATTTAATTAATATTTTAAATTGGTAGTAATGCAGCTCCAACTTTTATTGCGATTTATTTCATTTTTTTGTTCATTTTAACTTTTTTTTTTTACTTTTCTTTTCTTTTTTTAATAATGATTTAACAAGGAATATTTTAGTACGTACATAAAAATATTTACACAAGAAAAATATCTACATTTTAACAAATATAAAAAAAAAAGTATATCGTGTACAGAAAAAATCTTATTTACATAATAATTAGTGTAAATTACAGCTACATAATATGGCTATATTTACCCATATCTATATCTGAATTTAATGCTCTAAAAATAAACTTAACTATACATACATTTTAAATATGATATTCCGCTGTTATTACAGTTTCTTCATTTATGTTTTGAATTATGTTTTGATCAATTGAAAGTGTTCTTAATGTTATGTTTGTAAAAAAAAGAGTCTTTCGTGGTGCAGTCTTGTTTTCTGTTAAGTGAAAGAAGTTTAAAAAAAAACAATTTAAAAATAAAATTAATTTATTGTAGATAAAATCAGCTATGAAACATTTTTTAAAATTATCTTTATCACAGATTTAAGCACACTTGACTATTCAACGAACACATTTATAACAATAATATCTGCTTACAGGATACGACCATCTTTACAGATATTTCAACATCACTGTCAATTTTAAGTTCTTATATGAGTGATTACGTCACACACTATTTTTACCCTGCTCCCCCCGTTTCACAAACAGTATCCCATTCACTTTTCAACCCCCCTCCCCTCCCCGCCAGATTTGTGTCTGCATTGTGGACCTAACTCCACAGCTGCTGTAGAGATCTTGGCCGTAGTAGAACCATTACAAATCAGGTGGCAGGCAGGAGACTAAAGCGATCCTCGTTCATGCACCAGGTGGTGGAGCTTGAGAAAACAGTGGACCTGCCTCGCAGTAGTGAACGTCTGACCCTAATCCCATTAAATCCGCCATATGTGTAACACTAACGTCCCTCCATACATTTGGTCTTTACCGATGCAGCAGTGACGAAATGCAGCTCTGAACATATTCAGAAAGCGGGTTTTTTAGAGACCATGTCAGTATTTTCCAACATACCAATGAAAGTGTTTACAGGCGGCTCTGCCAATCTGAGAGAAAGAACCCTTAGGTTTGTAGCGCTAATATTAAACCCACCAGGAGGACCACCGAATGAAGAGCGCTGGACTGCGGGGATAGCAGCATCAATTTTCGATGAGGAGCTTGAGGCTATTCACATGGCCTTAGAGAGAGTTTATTACACATTGAAAGAGACGGAACATGCGCGGCACGATGTTATTGTGTAATAGGACAGGAGATCTTCTCTTGAGATATTGAGAAATATCCAGGCACCACCCACTTAGTTGACATCAGCTTTGATGACGTGTGCAAAATCAGTGAACTAGGAGGCAAGGTCACAGTGATGTGGATTCCAGGTCATGTCAACGTCAGTGGCAATGAGAAAGCGGACACTCTAGCGAAAACCGGTGCAGGTAATGGGCAGACAGCACGACCGCCAAATGATAATCAAGACCGTTCAATCAAGACTGTGAATTATGACTCTGTAGTTTAATGATAAGTTGGTGGATGACTCTCGTATAAGTTATCACCTGCTCGTGCCTAGATGCTTTAATTAACTTTTATCTCCATCTTAAAATTGAAATGAATTATTAAGATAACTAAATGTCAACATGGCCAGCGAGTGTCTGGCTTGTAGACCCGTATTAAGCAAATATACTTAATGACCAAGCACAATGAACTAAATAATCATTAGCTAAATGACACGATCGACATGATAAATATAATATCATTTAAATGTTAATTATAAAATTAATCTTGAGTAATAAAATGTATGAAAGCAAAACAATCGAATTCCATGTCCCACAACTCACTAGGTAAATATGCAGCGCCATGTGAGCAAACCAAAGATGTCAATTTAAATAAAACAAAAGGAAAATAAAATTATGTTTGAAAAAAATACATGATTTTTTTATTTAAAAAAATATCCCCAAAAAACTTTAGAGTCTAATTACTGCCCTAAATAACGGTTGTATGCTTATATACTCTGAACAGATTAATTTGAAAAAAAATTTACAAACAAAAAAAAACAACAAATACTGACTTAAATTTGGAAGTGAAGTAATGAAATAATATTTTTAATAATTGTTTGTAATTTAAAGAATAGATTTTTAATGAAAAATGTTTATTTTAAACTTTTGCCAAATAATAATATTAATCTAGTAGGTAATAACAAATTTCCTTTTGACTATTTTAAAAATGTGTTATTGTTTTATTTTAAGATCTAATTAATTTTATTTTTTTAGAAACTTGAAATTTAATATTTTAAAGTAAATATATGTGTTTTCTAAAATGCTTAATCACTGATTTTATAAGGTCTTGAAAATTAGTCCGATAAAAGGACAACTCTCCATAAAGAACCTTATGTGTAGGGACGTAAATGAAAATCTTTGAAGCCCCCCCCCCCCTCAATTATTAGACATCAAAGAATTTAATATAGTTAATGGACGTAAAATAGCAATTTTTCAGTTAGGTATCAACTGAGAAGGATGCATCAAAATTTGTAATTCTTAAATGTGCATTACTTGAGTTTATGATTTGTCAAATAACTTAGCACATTAGAAGTTAACGCATTGATTTGGCTTGTGTTCAGTGGGCTATAACTAAACATTTCGACTACATTCTAATGAGCAAATTTTGTGATGACATTATTTCCTTAGCTATATGCTCTGTATTTTATGATGTTTATGATTGTTTATAAAATATCATTCTTAATAGTGTGTTAGTAATGGAATTCTTTCTTTCGTAAAGAAACGTTTGCTTCATGAATCATTGGTTTAAAATAATTAATAAAATCAATTATGACATGAACGATTGACTTTCTCTACCTGTTCCTATCAATGGGTTATTTCTTGACCAGAACGGTTGATGAAGGCAGTGCCCTCTGACTATGACATGGGGCAGTAGATTTCCTTGCATGACATTGAGAGAAATTTGGAGACGCTCTTCCTGTACTTCTTTCCACCGCAACTAAACTGATCAAAACAAATCAGGAGTACTTTCAACACATGTCAAAATCTGGATTTTATTGGTGTAGAGGTTGACATTCGAGCTCTGTTCACGTTTCTAAATGCTACCATTGCCATAGAATACAAACATGACCCCCACATCCCACCTTGCATTTACAATTCTGGAAATACACTCTTCATTTACCTTCTGCGCACAGGACAATTGGACAAAGGTCATTATGAAGCCATCCTACCGATTCCTATTCTGGCTGCACAGCAGCATGTACTGTCTGATGATGAAACCAACATATCCGTCCTCGGACATTTTTCTCTTCCATCCAAAACCACAGTGTCGTCTCCTAATACAACACTCCTCAGCCACATTTGTAGTCAACATTTTAAAACAGAATCCAGCCTAGCCAAACACGACACAATTAACTGTTACGACAAATGGTTTCGGTTTGACACTTGCACTAAAATAAACCTCCAGTGACATCTTCTTCCAGTGTTTTTCCTGCAGCAAAACTTTTCAAACACAAGTCTCTCTTAGCAAACACAAATACAATTCACTGCCACGACAAATTGTTTCAGTGTAACACTAGCAATAAACTTTTCACAACGCAGAAGTATCATTAAAACACACAAAACTTTAAACCGCTGACATATTACCTGACTCCTACTCCAGTAGCAACTTCTTCCAGTGCGATTAGTGCTAAAAAAACTTTTCAAACGTGAACCTCTCTTGCTAGACACACGAAAAACAAGAAACATAATTGCCATAAGTTCAATACGCGATACTTTTTACTTTGCACAGCAAAATTCCTTCACGTCTCTTGCAGTTCAACATCTGCAAAGTATTGCTTCCAAACCAACGCAGTCTTAGCAGACATGCACACAATCCTCTTTCCGTTACCGAAGGTATTTCTTCACCTCATTTGTGTCTTCCCGACTAAGAGTACAGCAGTGCGACAACTGTCATGCGCTGTACTGCCCCGCTGAGCATAATACTCCCAGCAAGCATACAAGATGCTGCCACGTTGTCGTGAAAGTGACTTTACCACCTGAGGGAGCCACCTCTGTCTTTAAAACAACTTTCTACCAGGCTAGCGTCATGAGCTCAAAGTTTCCTGAAACAATTCGAGAATACAGCATCTCTCCAGCATTTTTTCCATGGTCCTTACTGTTTTTAAAATACAGGAACAAATGTATGACAAAATCTCTCTACTATATATTAACTTTTTTAGCTCTCCAGGTTATTGACAGTTGTACGTTATGGACACAGTGCAAGCAACTGAAGTACGCTTACAAAATGCAGCAAACCATACATGCAACGAAAATGTACTTTTCCAGCTAGATCCTATGCTCAGAATTACCAACCCTTTGGCTAAATCATTAGAAAACTTGCATGAAATCACTCATGCCTATCCAACAGCATGTGCATGAGTGGTTTTCAATAAAAACTGGGGGCTTGATTCACGACGTTACAATGACTCGACATGTCAGACCGATGTAGCGTCGATTGTTGTCTGGTGAAGATGGTGAACCCCTGCCAAAAGAAACATTTGCATCCATCCCAGAGGCAACTCGTGTACGCATATGTACACACACTCAGTATGAATAGCAGTCTTAAGGTTTGCCCGCATTTATTTTATTCTAGGGACAATAGCTGGAACAAATAGTTACATCATGTTCCTGGAAAAAGAACCTGCAAGCGAACCAGGCTCACTCAATGCCAATTGTACATGTACATAATAGCATTGAGGAAAACTTCTAATATTTTGCATTCCAGTGGCAAACCGTTCCATCATAAAATCGTAGAGAGGTGCTTTAAAATAGAAGTCGCATTCCTGAACTATCTCAGATGATCTAAGCGTGGAAAATTACAAGGGATTAATAAACGCACTTCAAGCAAAGCCTGTAATTAGCAACGCACGTGTAGACAACAGGATTATTTTACCGTTCACATTTCCAAGAAGTTCAAGATTAATGCAATACAACTATCAGGATGACATGACCATAGATAGTACGCACATTCGGAACACCTGATTGTCTTATCCCTTTAACATGTAATACTCAACATGTTTCAAATTAATACTACTAAGTAAAACATTTTAAAAAAGTTGTCAAGTAGTGAGCGTCATCCGTGACCTGTTGAACCAAGGTTAAGAAGGTTTTATAAGCACGTGACTAATATAGTAATTGATAAAGAGCCTTAGGTATGGTGTAGGACAGTCTTTAGGACTTTCTTTAGGACTGTCTGTAGGACTTCATACGATTATTTGTATGACCTTTGTAGGACTATATGTAGACATGTATTTAAATCTGGCTGTAGGACTTTTTTTTAAAGGTCATCAGAAAGGGTTTAAGACTGTCTTTAGGCCTATAGTGTAAGGACAGACGTATGTTTTAGATAATGAGAAGTTGTCACTTTTGTAACACGTGAACAAACAGACAATTCCTCTAAAATAAACAAAATATTGTATTTGGTGAAGTTCTATTCTCACACTGCCGTATGCTACGTCGGACTCATTAGAACTTAATTAGAACTTAACTATTAGAACTTAATTGGCAATGTAAGCTCATGAATCATTTTGTTTGAGAGCCTCTGGTGCCACGAGCTCCCTTATGCTTAAATCTCTAAATTACCTCTGATAGTACCATGTTTTAAAGTACCCACCGAAACACACAACTACACAATACCTCAGCCACCACCATGTATTAATGTGCCCAATGAAACACAACACTAATGTAATGGTTTGTGCTGGATATTGTCAAATTATCTCACCGTAAAGTCGCCCTTGTCAACTAATACCCCATTCCCCCAGTTTGCCCTTGTAGTAGTATAACATGTGTAATCTCCCTTGTTATTTTTGGATTCCGACGTGCGACAGTTCAAACAAAATCGTAATTCTGCATTCCCCCCCTCTCCCTTATATTTCTTCTGTGTGGAAGATCAAATCCGTTATATTCGACTATTTGTCATTGGATGGGAAAACAAGCAACTTAATAACATGTTAATTAAAATCGTTCCTCAACTTCAATAAATAGCAGAAGCAGATTAGAAGTTGTCTTTTATGATCATACCACGTGATTAAGAAAGCTGTAGCCAACTATACTTCATTAGCGTCATCATTTGCAGCAACCTAGAATACTAGAGATTACGCAACCATGATTCTGATATCTTTTTTTATTGCACTTGTTTTGTTCTTATAATTATGTAGCAAGGATTCGATTGTGTTTGTATACATAATGTGTACCCTATGTCACTGTGTTTAAGCACGCCTGTGCCAAGGGTAGCGACACACATACATATGGTAAAGAAACACCAATATGGCGATGGTAGGGTGTTTTTCCCACAATCCCAAGTCTCTTTTAACAAGATGGCAATATGCATATTATCTACCTATAAAATTTATGATTGTTAATGATTAGTCTCCCATAATGTTTTATTAAAATGATTATTTGGTCCAATATTTTTGCCAAACCACACATTCTGACTTTGGCAATGACAAAGACTTATAAATCTATTCAAACATTGCAATTATATTTACAAGCAATGTCACATACACAACCTCGAACTGACTTCGTTGCTGTTGGAATTTGACATGTCAGCTTTTCAATATTTGCCTAGATACTTCTTATCCATTTTAAATCATTTTACATTTAATATGGTTGTATTGTTACTGAACCGACTCAACTTGAAGCTGGAACTAGGGGATCGTTTTTTTTTTACGTCTCACACCAAACAACATACGGCTACGATATGGAACTCGAGATTCAGGGACTCAAAACACCCATGATAAATCACTGGAGAGTCTACTTCCCCATCGCAGAGATCAAGCTAAAACTATTGGAACAAGAACGGGAACGCCTACTTCGCTTCTCTTTGAAAAAAAAACTCTGAAAAGGGGAACTGAGGACATCCTTCTGGAACGGAAGGAAATCCAACACTTATTGATCTGCAGAGACCAACTGTGAAACTGTATAAGGCATCGTTTACCACGATTAAACATATGAACTTGAGCAAATATAGCATTTAAAATAATGATACTATCAGTATTTTAGAGAAACTTATATTCACATAGCTTATATTTAAAATGTCGATGGATTCCATTTCGTATTTAAATGTTACAAAATAGAATAAACTATGAAGTAATTGTATATATACATGGTAAATAAATATTTGCCCCTTGGACAAAGACTTCGTTTCACTCTAAATGTATATAAAAAAAAATTCCCAATGACAGAGTGCCAAGAGGATAGCTCATGAGATATATACAATTTAAAAGAAAAAACATAAGTCATATCACTACAATCATCCCACAGATACTGTTGAGTTACCTTTACTTCATTTGTGCTCCTGATTTCACGAGAAAATTAACCAAGGTCGTCATTGATCCAGTCAGGAACATTTGTACATCAAGAATGAATATGACGCTTCCAGTTACTTTTGTAAATGATTTCTCTCTGGAGTTGTGACAATGACATAATCAAGAATGTATTTTAGAAATTGTCAATATCATTAGTCTTTCTTTGGTCACGTTGAACACTCATAAATGTGTTGTCATGAAGTCAGTTCTAATTTAAATTAGTCTTGTGAAAGAGACTTTTTAGTACATGTCCTTGCAATGAAATTATATTAAGATGATTTCGTAACATATCATCTGAAATGTACATGATCTAAAAAACTGATGTAAAATAAATATAATATGTTGATTGAGTCAAGAATGAGAAGTGTTTTATTTAAAGTTTTATACGGAATTGATTGTGTAAAGAAATATACGTGATTTAATGGATTCGTTATGCTATATTTGTCAATGAAATTAGAAGTGGTGAGGGAATTTTAATTGTATTTCTTTTTTCTAGTGTGGGCTAAGCTCTAAAAAATATCTTTTTTTGCATCCATTAAATACCACCACACGACATTTTGGTGACCCAGCTAGTATGGTGCATTGAGATATCTGTCATCCGCATCACACTTTAGCTGCGCCTCAGTCAACAGGAACTCCCTCTCAGGAGGGAATATTTTAAAGAGTTAAAATATTTCTATTTGATTACTGATCAATTTTAGAGGTCGCAGATCAAAACGAT
The DNA here is from genome assembly GCA_964033795.1 of Lymnaea stagnalis. NCBI lineage: Eukaryota > Metazoa > Mollusca > Gastropoda > Lymnaeidae > Lymnaea > Lymnaea stagnalis. The sequence goes on from CAXITT010000991.1 coordinate 148,016, forward strand.
ATGTGTTCAGGAAGATACAGTGACAGAGCAGTTCCTTGAAGGGGTGTGTGTGAGAGAGGTAGGCAATTTTGGCGTTGTTTCCTTACAAGTAAGGAGCGAATTCAAGAGTACGAAAGAACTCCCAATTATCTAATGAGACGTATGAATCAATTATTTGGTTAAGTTTTATGTATAAATATATACATTTATTTGAATTTAAATATTCAAAGTTTACTGAAAGTATCAAAAGAAAGTAATTAAAGTACAATTCTGCCATTTTATTCAATTTTTTTTTTGTTTTCTTAATACACTATTTTTATGTACACATTTTTATATAAAATATTTTTTTAAAAAACTCTGCGTCATGAAATCCTTTAAAATATCTATATAAAAAATAAAAAATGTAGAATTTATTTCTCTTGAAAACAGATTTTGAAATAATTACCCTTTATGTTTAAACAAAAGTATAATAAAATAAATTAAACTGTAGTTATTTCTATAATATGAAAATAGAAAATAAAAATAAAAATAGACATAAAATAGAACTGCTTTTTTAATTATGTGAGTGAAACAACTCTAATGTTTTGGGGAACATTTATTTTATGCTTTTTAGGATATTTTTGGAAAAATGTGTTTTTAAAACAAAAAAAAAATAAAATTTCGCTCATCAAGTTCAAATGAATGTTGTGTCATAAATCATTACATGAGGTTATTTAATATTAGAAAATATTCAACAAAATATCTGCTAGCTAGATAATAAATGAGGTAAATGTGTAAGTGTCCAACTCAGAGCTAAACAGTAATAATCAAGTAACGACTGTCACTGCCATGAGTTTAGTGTTTTAGCAGTTGTCTCAACTTAGTGTCGAAACATTGCTACGCTACTAACACTGAAGTAAACATACATGACATTTAGTTCCTACAGTATTTATTGAAATCAAACCACCTGTAACATGTTTAAAATTTTAATAACATGAAAATAGTATATCATGAAATAGTGGAAAAAGCATTATTATTTAAGAAACTGAAAGGGACTTATATGGCATAATAAAAAATAAAAAAATAAAAAAATAGGATATCTTTTTAGCACAAACAAAGTTATAGAATTAAAAATCGAGGTCAAACATTAACTTCATAAAATGAGGAACAGCTTAATCTTATAACCATAACATTTAATGCCTATATAGAATGTGGTCAAGATCTTTAACCTATACATAATAGACCATCACATTTTGCTAAAATAATTTCATCAAACAATTTAATTGCCAACACCAGACAGAGAAAAAATCTCATTTTTTTTTATTCTGTACGGAAAAGTGTATAGGGATAAGGAAATAATTTTATTATCGTATGTGCCTATCAAATGGTACATTGTTTCTTAGTCTTCTCTACCATCAGCTTAGTACTAAACTTAGTTATGTGTCTATCAAACTCTGCATTATGTCTTAATCATCTTAATCAAACTGTGCCCTATTACTTCGTCTTCACAGACATCATCTTCACCTTATTACTAGAATGAACGACTAAAACAATTACAACATCTGAGTCCTTCGTGTCCAAGTAGATAGAAAGAATCCCATTAGCTGTTGAAAGATTTGGAAAAAAAAACCTATAAAGTACGTTATTTGAATGCATATTGTGTTTGGTAAATTTAGTCAATAGAAAGTTGACGCTATTCAGCCGCCCTGGTGTTGAAGATTATAAAAGTTAGTTTTCAAAAATTGGCTTTCAAACGATTCATTATCAATACATTGTCCTGACAACATCTCATGGTCAAATTTATTTTCTCTTTTCAGTCTTGTCTCCTAGTCAATAACTGTTTTTAATATCTCACGGACAATAATGCCATTGTTAACATCTCACAGTCGAAGTGGTAAGACTTCCGAGGACCCCCTTCTTTTTTCTAGGTGTGCACCTTCATTCAAGTTACAGAGTACTGCCGCTCTACCTCCCGTGCTTTTTTCTATTGCTGATGGCCTTGTTTAACTTGTCACCATATTATTTATGGTCTTGTTTAACTTTCCACTTTATTAGTGATGGTCTTGTTTAACTTGACACTTTATTATTGATGGTCTTGTTTAACTTGTCACTTTATTAGTGATGGTCTTGTTTAACTTGCCACTTTATTCGTGGTGGTCTTGTTTAACTTGACACCTTATTACTGATGACATTGTTTAACGTGTCATCTTAATTCTATATTTTTTGCATAGACTGACATACTTATTTATAGTTGAGTTAAATATATTGTTATGTTCCTTTGTATTGTGGTTCTAGACATTGTTATTGCATCCAATGTTATATTTAGTTATATTTTAGTTTTAGAATTTGAATATGCATTATCGATTAATATATTTATAATTTAATTGAATATAAGGTCCAAGTCAAACTGTACATATTTGAATAAATGATGCTACATGGTAACGACTTGATGATACATTCCTACCCGATATTTAACTGTGTCGAAAATAGAAAGCTCCGTGTAAATAGAAAGTATTTCAAGACAATATTGATCATCGTAGATTATATATATACATATAATATTTGATTATTTTTTTTAAATTTGTGGAGGAGAGGGAATCAATTTAAGAAAAAAAACATTTACCAAAGATGTATGAACTGAAACTATCTCGGCAATGAGAACTAATCAATAATCGATGATGTCATTAAGTGAACTTTGAGATGAAAAAATATAAATTATGTGCCGCAAAGTTTTAATGATGCTCTGAAGATAATTATTTAGTAAACATGGTTAGAAAACAATTTTAAATTAATATTTTTTTAAATTAATCCATTAATTAAAAAAAAGGGTAGTCTATTTATTTTGAGACTTAAATTTTAATACAGCATCTGGTTTGAGTTATCTAATTTGAATCGATAAACACTATAATGCACTCTCTACTACTCTTAACATTTAAATGCGTTTTTTACGTTGTCTCCATATCGGAGCACCAACGTCATATGATCTCTTCCTGATATATCAGATTGTTTCATCGGCTACTAATTGAGAGACCCATTTACATGTCTCCTAATGTATTCATTTGTTTCCTATTTACTTCCTCACACAACTCTAAGACATCATGACACAACTTTGTAACGTCAAAAACATAACAATGACATTATCATATATCTATTTAACGTCATCCTATGTATCTATGACGTCATCACATAACTCTATGACGTCAACAAATACTTTATGACTTCATCTCTTGAATCGTCCCCGGGGGGTCAGTACCTCACTATCCATTGAAGAGATGTCTAAAAGAAAGACTGCTGGGCAGTAGAAAAAGTAATACACTATTCTAAGCGATTTTTTTATACCGATCAAACTTCCCCTACATAACATTCACAACAATCTTGTTCACAACAGTATCTTTATAGTTATGGTCTGTATTTGTTTTTGTAGTTTCTTAAATCAGTCCATGTAATTCACCAGGATGTTCCACAGAAAATGTGTCTAACATTTCAGAACAAAGCTTCATTCCTATTTCTTGCTTTTTTTAAGCGGCCTTATTGTATGGCTAAAGTAATTTATTATTATTTCGTCAATGTATCTATAAAATGACAGCCTCTTTTGGTTTAGAGGTTTTGTAAGCATGAAACTCTTCCTTCATGTACTCTGTTCCGATTGGATCTATTTTAAGGGGAAGACGTCTGTGATATTTTAAAAGTGATTCACGAAAAGCTCTCACCCGAGATGTGTGTTGAGACATATCAAATAAGTTGTCCAATGATCTATTACAGCAGATTAGGGTGACAGAGGCTTTTTTCTTGTTACATATTTCAACACATGGACAAAGAACTCCAATAGCCATGGTCTGATTTAGATGCAGAGTATATGAAACAATGAATTGGTCATTTGATTAGAATTGTTTATGCCCCAAAACTCTGTTGTAGTTGTAGTTTGTTTCTTTCCCAAGAAAGTGACAATGTCAATAGCTACGTATATATTGTGTTTCTGTACGAACAGTTATTTGTTTCAAAAACTCTAGAGACAGCAAAGAGTTCAACTACTGTAAGAACAGCCACGATTGTAAATACTCTAGGAAAAGACAAGTCTTCAAATTCCAAAGGGACTACATAGTAGGTAGTTTTTATTTTCAGTTTTAGTTGCATAGCAAGTGATTTGACACTAAGTTGAGACTACTACTATAGGGACATTTTGTTACCTGATTATTATTGCTTAGCTTTGAGTTGGTCTATTACATATTTTCTTCATTAATTATCTTGCTTACATTTAAATTGTTTCATATAATTTTCTAATATCAAAAACCTTAACTTTGATGATTGATGATACACACAATTCGATTTAACTTAATTAGCAAAATATTTAGAAAAAAAATAACTTTTTTTTTTAAAAAAAAGCACCCTTCCAAAATTTCCTAAATAAAAATTATAAAATAAGTTTACTTCAAAACTTTAGAGTTTTACAGTCATAAGGCTAAAAATAATATTCATTGTATGGTTCATGTTAAAAAATACATATATTTAAATGTATTTCATTATTTTAAAACTTTTGAAATTGATAGTTATGCAATAAATATTTTTACAAGGGAAATAAATGCTTATTTGTTTTAAAGATAATATATTAAATGATTTAATGCCACATAAATATTTTTAAATTCGTGTGTGACAATATAATGTTACAACCAATGTAATAAGAAAATAACTTTGTTTTTGCATTATATGGCCTAATTAAATTTTTCTAGCTCTCTATTGCTGCCTAAACAGAAACTTTGAATTTTTAATTATAAAATAAATATATGTACTAATTCATAAGCTTAACCAAACGTGAAGATAACTTTTGATGGTCTTAAAATGTGAGTAAACTCTTACTCTTGAATTCGTTCCCTACTTGTAGGGATGATACGCCAAAATACTCTCTCACACCACCCCATTACAAACATCTCATACAATTTCTCGGTCGTCCAATAGACATATGTAATACACAAAGCTGTCATAAAATTAAATATATTTCATGTCTGTAAAATGTGCCCACCTAAAGAAGCAGTGACCATCGCCTAAGGCGTAGCTAAAGTATGAAGCTGGGGGGGGGGGGCTGGCATATCCCCAATGCACATTACTAGTGAGTACACCCAAATGGGCTGTGGTCATTTAATGGATGAAAATAATTATTTTTTAGAGCGGAGCTGAGCTTACCTCAGGAGTAAAAAAATTGAAATACATCACATATAATCCCTGACTAAAACAACATGGTATAAGCTGTCATTAAAAAACTTCTAATGATTGACATAATCAATATAGTATAACACATTTGTTATATCACAACTAATTCTTGACAAATTGAAATACATCACATATAATCCCTGACTAAAACAACATGGTATAAGCTGTCATTAAAAAACTTCTAATGATTGACATAATCAATATAGTATAACACATTTGTTATATCACAACTAATTCTTGACTCAATTTAATATCTTATAACCTGTAATTTAATCACTTCTAATTCTTGACGCAATCAATATAGTAAAACACATTCAATAAAAAATACGTTTTTGAGGTCAAGTACATTTATTTTATTGAATGAACACATCACATATAATTTATAATACTATAATTACATTGTTTGAATACAGTCTTATGAATCTGTTTTTAACAAAACTCATTTAAATGTGTATTTACTTCATGACGATAATATCGTCTCTCGCAGACGGAAAGATGCCTTACTAAACCTTATGACGACACATTTGTGAGTCGCATAGTGATAAAACAAATATTAATGCTATTGACATTATGTATACTATTGTCTTGATAAAGTCAGACTGAGAACTCCGGTGAGAAATCCTGTCTTGCAGTGCGTGTAGCGCCTTTCTCTACTATTTCTGTAGTCATTGTTCACATTGTAGTTACTATTCTAGTGTCTCTAGTTTTTCATTTGTATTTTACTTGTGCAGTTTAAATAGTTTACACATTTCAAATAATTGTAAAGCGCTTAGAGCTGTAAGGTAAGCGCTATACAAAAATGCCTAAATAAATAAATATAAAACTGTTTCCACATTTGAACCATAGCTTCATTGTTTTATATTTGTTATAAAATCAGGGAGATTTCAGTGTGTTGTACTTGGTGTGTAGATTGATGTTCTCCTGGAAAGTGTACAGAGTGGTGGTAAATGGTATGGTGAATGATGCTCTCATGGGCAATATCCATGAACTGGGGTAACTAGCATGGCACTGGATGTTCTCATAGACCATCTCCATTGTGTGTGTGGTGACTGTCGTCAAGCTGGTTGTTCTCATAGACCGTCTCTAGTGTGTGTGGAAACTGTCGTGTAGATGGTTGCTGTCATTGACCGTCTCTTGGGTGTGAAACTGTCGTGGAGATGATTTTTCTCAAGATTGAATCTAGTGTGTGTGGTAACCGTCGTGGAGTTGGTTGTTCTTATAGACCGTCTCTAGTATGTGTGGTAACTATCGTGGAGATGGTTGCTCTCATAGACCATATCCATTGTGTGTGTTTTAAGTATCGTGGAGATGGTTGTTCTCATAGACCATCTCCATTGTGTGTGTGGTAACTATTGTGGAGATGATTGTTCTCATGGACCGTCTTTGATAATAATAATAATAAGAGGTCTTATATAGCGCGGTACCCCAGCCTAGGGATGGGCTCACCGCGCTGTACATACATTTTTATCAAAAGAGACATAATCATGACATTAAAATAAAATAAAATACATTCATGAAATTAAGAACAGCAATGTATATTCACCCACCCCACCACATAACTTTTACAAGGCAAGCCATTGACGGCAGCCAGCAAGATCGTTTATCGGTCTGGAGGGGAATCAGTCAGGGAACTATAATTTGTATGTGTGGCAACTGTCGTGGAGATGATTGTTCTCATAGACCGTCTCTAGTATGCGTGTTAACTGTCATGGCGATGATTTTTCTCATAGACCATCTCCTTTGTATGTGTGGTAACTGTCGTGGATATGGTTGTTCTCATAGACCATCTCCATTGTGTGTATGGTGACTGTCGTCGAGCTGGTTGTTCTCATAAACCGTCAATAGTATGTGTGGTAACTATCGTGAAGATGGTTGTTCTCATAGACCGTCTCTAGTATGCTTGTTAACTGTCATGGCAATGATTTTTCTCATAGACCATCTCCTTTGAATGTGTGGTAACTGTCGTGGATATGGTTGTTCTCATAGATCATCTCCATTGTGTGTATGGTGACTGTCGTCGAGCTGGTTGTTCTCATTAACCGTCAATAGTATGTGTGAAAATTATCGTGGAGATGGTTGTTCTCATAGACCGTCTCTAGTCTGTGTGTGGTAACTCACGTGAAGATGGTTGTTCTCTTAGACCGTCTCTAGTATTTGCGGTAACTATCGTGGAACTGGATGTTTAATATTCATACATCAGAAGCTTTTATGGTGACAGAGATCCTTAATGTTATCACCGACCTTGTCTTGACATCAGAAGCTTATATAATTTAAATATATAAAGTTAAAGTAATACAATTTATTTGTATAATATTTCACATTCGAGAAATAATTACGAAGAAAAGTATTTTCGTTCACGTTTCATGGAGGATATTCCTAGAAGTCTCTCTATTGTTCTAAGGGGATATATCATTAGATCTAAAAGAGTATTCAAATAAAATCGCACTGAGCATGACCCCATAGTGAAACGGGATCATATTGGGACCAATTTGTGACGCGATCCCATCACGGATCGAGATACCATTGACATCCCATCGGGTAACGTGATCGAACTGGGATCAGGATGCTATCATGAAAAGGGATAACAATGCAAAAGAGAGCCACTAGGTGGAACGGGATCCCACAGAGAACGGTATTCTAACGGGTTTAGTACCCACTAAGTATCCACAGAATTGGGATCCAGCTTGGATCAAGACACCTATTGGATTTGGATCCCCACGAAATGTGGATTCCCTTTGGATACGGAGCCACAAAGGGTTTCATTCGGAAACGGGATCATACCGGGAAAAGGTATTGCGCTGGAATCGGGTTCAGAATGGGATTGGGAATCATTAGAATTGGGGTCTTACCAGGACTGGGGTCCTAATACAATTCCGTACAAAGAGATCCTTAACATATAACTATTGGTAACTTTTCGCTTATTTTAATGTTTTTTCTCTTTTCATCATGACCCAATAAATGACCAGAGTCCATGTTGTATTGTGACCCAATAAATGACCAGAGTCCATGTTGTATTGTGACTGGTCCATATAAGCCAGGCGGGTGGAGGAGGGTTTAAAAAAGGCCGCCATGTTGGATTATTTTTATTGACCTGAGTATTATTGCTAAAAACAAAGACAAAACGACCGTGTATAATGTTCACCAACATTGTCAATGTACATGTGTTTTAAACATTGCCTATCAGTGTACATGTGTTTTAAACATTTCCTATCAGTGTACATGTGTTTTAAACATTGCCTATCAGTGTGCATGATTTTTAAACATTGCCTATCAGTGTACATGTGTTTTAAACATTGCCTATCAGTGTACATGTGCTTTAAACATTGCCTATCAGTGTACCTGTGTTTTAAACATTGCCTATCAGTGTACATGTGTTTTAAACATTGCCTATCGGTGTAACACAGTAGGGCGACTGGTCTTGTTTGGTGGAAAAGTTGTGGCAGCTGGGAATGCATTGTATTGACTCCAGAGTATGTGGAAACTGCGAACCGCAGGTATTTTGCTAGTTTATGATAAAACAATACGTCTTCTGTGCTACCCAGTCTTATTTAATAAATATCAAGTACCCGGCAGTCATTACAATGCCACTAAAATAAATAAAATGCTTGTGTTTTTATTATGTTTTTGATGTACTTTTTATATACACATTTTTTTTTCGTTTAATGCCTGGTGCGTACTTGACTAAATTAGAATGTTTCTCAAAGTGTGAGCAGGCCACACAGCTTTCCATGTTACCAGGCCACACACAGCTGTCCATGTGAGCAGGCAACACACTGTTCATTTGAGAAAATGAGCAGGCCACACACAGCTGCCCATGTGAGCAGGCCACTAACACCGCTGCCCATGTGAGCAGGCCACACAAAGCTGCCCAAGTGAGCAGGCCACACACAGCTGCCCATGTGAGCAGGACACACACAGCTGCCCATGTGAGCAGGCCACACACAGCTGCCCATGTCAGCAGGCCACACATAGCTTNATATATATATATATATATATATCATTTAAAACATATGCATACAATAAAGGCCCCAAAATCAAACGGCTTATTGTAAAAAATGTATACTAATGCATAAACCTATTTATTATGCCACACATAAATTTTACTGACGCTGTTTGCATTTGTTTAAAATTCCACCCACCAATGCATTACTTATTATTGATATTATATTTACATTGTTCATATTGGGAGAGAAAAAAGATGTAAGAGTCGCCGACAGGAAACACAATGTTTTAAAATGGTTGTACTAAGTTAGACAACTTTTGCGGGTGTGCCAAAGTTTTATCAACCTCGGAGGAAAGGTAGGGAACGAATACTGAAATTTTATTTATTTAGCAGAAAAAAAGGGACAACAAGTTTAGGACCCCAGGCCACACACGGAATTTTGTAGAAAGCTTGTATTACTTCAGAAACATACTTATTATGTCACACACAAAATTTAATATCGCTATTTGTATTTGAATCAAATTATATCCAGCCATGGATTAGCCATGTTAAAAATTAAATTTATCAAACTGATATGTAAGAAAAAGAAAACGAATTTATTGCCCTGGCTCAAAAAGGAATATTTTAAAAGGTTTGTAAGAATTGTGAAACCTTTGCGAGCGTGATAACAACAACTCAACTTTCTATTCAATTGAATAAGTGGTATAGAAGCGCATACGGACATTACATTTACATCGCTCCTATGAGAACAAAAACGAATTTATGTCAAACGACCCAAGATGGAATATTTGAAAAGAGTTTTAATGATTTAGAAAATGCACGGGCTTGTGGCCAAATTTGTGGACCAAAGTTTTTAACGCAATTGCATGAATGGTATTGGAGCACATATGTTTTGAAGTGATATTTCTATACCTCATAAAATAAAATAAAAATGAACATAGGGCCACTGGCTCAAAACGGATTATTTTTAAGGTGTTGTAATAATTCAAAAACATTTGCACGCATGCGCGTACCATCTCTCCAACGTTTTATCGCATTCGGAAAAATGGTATTAGAGAGTATACGGAAATAACTTTTTAAACAACTTATAAAAGAAAACAAAAAAGACATTTGGGCCAATAGACAAACATTCAATGTATTGAATGGGTTGTACTGACCCTGAAAAATGAGGGCTGGGGGGGGGGGGAGGGCAAGTGGACGACAACTCATCAAAATTGTATCGCAATCTCATTATCATGTAGGAGCTCATGCTTCACATGCATACATACATAAATACAGACAGAC